>CM065425.1:25690647-25945280 GCA_033060865.1 Dorcus hopei
TGTATAAACGAAGAAAAATACGGTTCAAATAATTATCAAGCAAAAATTTGTCAGATTTCTCGTGTCCTTTGAAAAGCAACATTCTCGGATATAAAACACATGACCGAATTAAGTAGGGTAAACTTGCCTAATTCGTATGTACCTGCGCATAAATCGTACCTCCACAATTTCTCGTAAGCCGTAATGGTGATAAGCGCTTGTAGCAGCGGAAACTGTGAATAACAGTGAACTACATGATTTAACCTAGCCATGTTATTGTGGTAGGCCCTCTATGGAAAATTATTGAAAAAATAAGATTTTGACTAGTTTTCAGTAAGACTTTTACGTCACTCATAATGATTTTGCATCAATTATAGTGAAGATAAAGAATGAAACAAGACGTTTGTGCCTATTTCGTACCAATAGCTGAAAATAGTTCTATATCAATTCGCACTGAAATAGAAAACATATTTCCGAGGCTTGCATGTTCAAATAAACTGTCCCAAGGAACTACGGACACCCAAAGTCTAACAGAAAATTCCGGCATATACGAATTGGTTCCCGTTTACCTGCTTTAATCTGCAGTCAAATTTAGATGTACGAATTACTTCCCAAAGATGGTCGAGTTGGTTCCCGCGTGTTAATCCTCTTAAGTAGTGGACTAACTACGTAATAATTGTAATTGTAAGACGTAATTGATTCTCCAGAAATTTTATTGGACAAATTTAAATTAAAACGTCCCCAACTTGACACTGCAAATGTTATAAATTGAAAATGCTCTGTGCAAAATTTATTATATCGATAAATTTTGCTGGTTGTGTTTAAGAAGTGTTTTTTTATAAGAGTGCGTTATTATGAGTGTTAACAAAATTTTAAGTGAAAAGGGAAAGCCTCTTTTGGTGGTGGAAAATTATACATTTAATTTTCACAAGCAACTCGCAAATCGGCTGCAACGGTGAATTTGTACAAAAAGAATCTGTAAGGCTTTCCTGAAGCCTTACAGAAAGTAGAGCGCGATATTGTAATTGAACATAACAACGGATGAATGTGTGTTAAATCCGTAAGCAGCAGTTTAAAAAGAAAAACTGTGGAAAATCTGAGTGAGCGTCGAAAATTATTCATTCACTTGGAATTTCGAAGAGGAGACATTGAGTCCACTACCTGTAACGATAAGAAATATATACCAAGCACGAAGATCAGTAATTTCCAAATTGCCAAAAAGCATTACTGAACTGTACAGCAAAAAAACTATCTATAACAAACGATTTTTAGATTATAATATTTCTAAATTAAGAAATTCTGCAATGAGCAGAGTAGATTTTGTATAAATTATTTCATTTCAAAATGTAAAATTATGTATAAATGTGGATCCTTTGTTTTTAATAAACTTATAAATATAGGGTGTTAGGTTATTGCTTGGACAAATTTAAACTGTAGATTAAGGGTGTCAAATGGGATCAAACATTTGAAAAAATGCAAAAAGAGCGAACTATTGACGACTGTTGATAGTACTTACGGAGCGAGCACAATTGCAATAATTGTTAGACGATTCGACGCCGGGAATACTGCCGCCGATATCTACACACTGCAGCACGTGCATTGCACCCACATTCTCCGTGCGTTAGGATAATGTCAACAATTTCGTTATTTGTGTAAGCTGACCCTGACCTGGCACTGACCCGCACACTTCGAAATCTATTGAGACACTGAACGTGCGTTATTTGCTTGTCGTAAAACAATAAACCATCTGGGAATTTATGGGAAGGGATCGCCCGCCCGGATGGCGTTCGGCGCGTGGGTGTAACAGTAGATAAGAAAATCAGTGGTTTCGAAACAATTTTTATCGATTTCTGTTTGAATTTTTTCCTGGAAAACGAAAGCCGCAGCACCCTCGAATGTAAAGGTTTTTTTGCTCTACAGAGAGTTCTCAATACGTGGTTTGAAGGTGTTCAGTCAATTACCTAACACCCTGTATACTTAATGTGAGTCTTACTAATGAGTAACAAAATCAAATCTTTGCCGCAGTTAATGTGATACGGTTTCTGAAGGAGAGTTACCAGTTGATTTAGTTGTTTAATGTTTAGTAAACTATGTAGTGTATAAAATATACCCGCAAGTAGTTATTTAAAATAATACTGGACGTGTACTTAAAGATTAAGAACGAAAGATTATTACTTGTGAGACTAGAAGGAATCGGGAACCAATTCGACTATCTCTTGGGAACGAACTTGATAATTACTTGGGGGATTAGACGGGATCGGGAACCAACTCGTATACTCCGGAAAATTCATACAAGATAATTTACATGAAAAGTTCACCAAAGTAAAGAAGAAAAGTACACCTTAGAACTTAACAGCAAATAAGACTCTCAAAAAGAAAAACAGCATAAAAAAGACAACCAATAAAGACAACAAGAGAAAGCGAAGAAAAAAATAGGCAAAAAGACCGAAAACTGGTTCGGTACGATTTTGGAACATTCGAGTATATTCCATATATCAGTGATTAATAAACACTGAATTATGCGCATGTGCTGTCGCTTTTAACCACTATATCACAAGCGTAAATGACATTGAAAAGAAGGATATGCAATTATGTTCAGTGATTATATTTTACAAATGAAGTTAACTAATGTTTAAAATTGTAAAATAACTACCGTGTGCTTATGAAATACGTCTTCAATCAGTGATTAAGAAGTTATTATTAAGAACAGTGTTAATAAAGTGATAAATAACCACTGCATTATGGAATACACCTGATTGATCTTAAATCGTACTTTTTTCATGTTTTTGAAAAACTTTTGTTTCTTTAAGAATTCGTAATTTTTCATTTTTGTTTGCTTGTACAATTATTGACTTTGTTAACAAAGAGTTTATTATTGCTATTGCGGTTTATTTTTCTTCAAATTTCATAAAGTTATAGGCATATGTTCTTAAGAGGTACGAATGAGGCAAGTTTACCCTATTGGAAAAAGTAGTGACATTACTTTAATGAAAAAAAATTACTCATAGATAGAAAGGAATATAAATGTGACAAAAATGAAATTTCTAAGGAAAATGGAGGGCAAGGCAAAGAAAGCACAATATGTTTGCCGGGAAATTAAAAGAAATAATACAAAATATCGAAAAAGAAAAAATGTCTCAAGCCCAATCGGCCAGGAATTCTTGATGTTGTCGTGCCTTGAGACTAGACAATTTGCTGGTAACAAAACAATTATTTTGGACGATGAGAAATGACTATGAAGCATGTCCTATTAATGTGAAATTCAAACAAAAGGCCAAATTTTCAGACAAAATTTTGGTTTAGTACCCCATGTCAGAAAACGGTGTTTCGCAACCTTAAGTTGGACATCAGGAGTAAAGCGACACCTGGGAAGCTTTGTATACAAGAGTGTCTTCTTAAGTTGTTCAGTTTCATAATTTGATTATCAAGTAACCAAAAAACTTCGTGCGGTTTCTTTAAATGAATTGGCATGAATATTTTTTAAGTTGTTTTTAAGTCGATAGCACTTGTTTATGTGTTGTCATCTACTTTAGTAGTAATCCCTCTTTCATTTGATGTATACAAATTTGGCGAAATTGTTTAATTCCTGCTTTAAAGTAATTTAAAATGGCAACGAATAAGGTTTTAACTGGCGTTTGTTTACTCCATGAGTACAAACTCGACACCCAAGCTGCAGAGACGGTGCGAAAAATATGCACCAAATTCCGAGATGATGTTGTAAATGTTTGAACAGCACAGGAGATTTCAACTTGACCAGTGAAGCACGCTCTGGGAGATCGAAGATCATTAACAATGAGGACATTGAAGACGTTGTGGAGGCAAAATCCAGTACAACGTGCTTAGAGCTTGGAGAAAGGTTCGGTGTGAGCAACTAAACCATTCGTTTGCACCTCAACTAGCTAGCACAGACGTGAAAGTTAAGCAATTGGATCCCACATGAATTGCTAAATGATAAATAACAAATCAAGCCGACTTAACATTTATTCGGCAAACCTTCTACGCAATGAAAATGATCGGCTGTTAAATAGCGACGAAGAGTGGATACTATACTCCAATTCTAAGCGTTCGTATCAATTCACAAACTCCAAAGGCTTTCTTGCATACAAAAAAGATTTTATTGTGTGTTTGAAAGCAGCCGGAATTCATGTTCATTATGATTTTTTGGAGACGTGTAAAACCTTCACTGCTGTGTTCTATTGTGTACAGCTTCAGCAAGTACAAGCAGCACTCATCCAGAAACAGGCTTCTTTGATCAATCGAAAGAAAGTTCTATTCTTACTGAACAACGTTGTACCTCATACCGTAAGAGTGACCCTCCTTCTCCTGACATTTCGCCAAGTGATTATCACCTTTTCTTGTCTCTTGACAACTGTGTGAGACCTTAACAGTTCAAAACTCGAATTGAACTCATTTGGTTACCTGATACCGCTCATCACATAAATGATGAGATAATGTTTTGGCCTGATTCAGCATCGGGTCATTACGCAAGACCACAAGGCCTGACCCATTGAAAATTTTTGGGCATTACCTAGTACAAGAGTTCATGACAAAGGTTCGAAAGCCCGAAATGAACAAGAATTGAGACGGAGAATCTTCCAAGAAAGAAGGCAAATCGGTATTCTAACCATCCAAAAGTTGATGAGGCACATGAGGAGGCAACTGTTAAGTCATTTAATTAACATTTAATGTAATAATTTTGAATACACTGTTCCTGGAAAGTCTATTAAATCATAAAAAATTCTTAAAGCTTTTGCAACAATTGTTAGAAAGGGGAGAAACTTAAAGAAGGTGATTCAAATAAGAACACAGAGAAATAGTATAAAATGAGACTGAGAAAAATCTGCCAAAAAATGATAAGTAAGGTGACAAGAAATAGAGGTAAACGATGGGAAAAGGTAGTTAGAGTTGATGAAGAATAGAAAATCTTTCAAACGAGATTATTTTTCTTTGCCTTAAATTTAAAAAAAGCTGCTTATGATAGCAGGTAATTATTGTTGTTTTGAAATATTTCACCAAACTTTAAACTGGGAATTCCTAAAGAAGTCTCGGAAAAACTTAGATTTGCATAAGGATCCGACTAACTATTCCTGTAAAGTTTTGATAATTACTATGACAAGATAAATTTCAAAGAATTGTTCTGAAACTGGCATTTCTACAAGGTTTCCCGTGCTGCAAATTACATTTCTCACATTCGCGTATCTTTCTGTGCCGCATAAATTTCAGAGATTATTTAGCTGCAATAACCAAGTTCTGCTAGTGTAAAAAGTTATTCTGGTTGGTAACTTAACTGATTTTAATTCATGAAAACTATTAGGATTTATGGAAATCTGCGCTAATTTTCTTTTTTTTTATTATGAATCGAACTTATATTTACTTTTTATATAAAATCTAAACGTGCAAGAATAAAGGGTACCTTCTGAAAATAAAAAGTTAATTTCCATTGTAACCGAAATTTGTTAAAAATGTTTTAGGAGTATTATATTATTATTGAAGCACTTTGGATTGGATTTCAAAGTGTGTTCTTGAAATAATATGTTGACACGCAAATATATGACATTATTTGAAATATCGTAAAATAACAAAGTTGATAGCGATTTCCTTATGTCCGGAAGTTCAACTGCTCTAAAACTATTTTATTTTACGAAGGGCATAATAGTTTGTGAGTGAATGCAAACATGCAGTAAAAGAAAATAATGACAACTACAAAAACATTTAATGAAAGTTCTTCGCGAACCATCTTGTATACACACAGTCCAGCAAGAAATTTATACCTAATATAAAGACTAATTATCGAGCATTAGATAAATGTAGGCCCCCAGTGATTACTTACCACCCATGTTGTGGACGATCCTCAGGAAAACTTCCATTTCTTCTATGTTATTTTTAATGTTTTATGAGTTTTATTATTTTATTATTCTAATTACAGTGTTCAAGATAATCCTCATATTTAATTACTAGTAACAATTAAAATTCTGAATTTAAGAAAAAGTATTTTTCAACTTTATAACTTTAAAATTCATTTCATGGTGGTTGCCAAAATTGATTGTGCCCATCTTATCATTAAGTATAATGCAATAATTCTTGAGGTAATAATTAATAAGTGACACAGCAGCCCAATTCCTTTAGATTCGCCTGGCGAAACGTTTATTTCCGGATTCCAATGAATAATTCAGTAATTAATTAAATCGTACAACAAAATGAGGCGGATAACACGTTAATTATGTAATTGGGAAACGTAAGTACACAGAGGGTCCCGTAAATTGTTTTATTATTACTGCACGGAGCCGTTATCGTCCTGACGCAAAATCCTTTTAATTCAATACGCTTATGCAAGACCGCGGCCCTCCACCGGATCAAAACATAGGAAGGAAACATCTGAAGGGAATTAGGCCGATAATTATAGGGAACGGTTCGTTTTTGAAATTAGGGGTTGTTGTACAATATTTATTATACTATAACACCAAGCCAATATAATTTTAGAAGATACATAGGTTCGTTTAATATCGTCGAAACAAATTTATAACCCTTGAACACAACGTGTTTGGAATGTGTTTAATTTAGAAATAGTTTAATCTTAAGGCCGTTTTAGAGCAACCTGTTTCTTGTACTTACAAGATATGGTCCAGTTTTACAACAATATTCGAAACAAAATTTCTTTGGACATATAGAACACGTTCTATTTTTGATTCAATCTAAATTTTGATACTATAAAAAAGGGTTAACCTAAACTAGCCTTAAGTTTAATATTTTTGCTCTGCCTATAGGATAATCTATATCCATAGAAAGAAACTTCCTGCAAGCAATTAATTACTTAACTGAAAATTGTCAAGTTTGAATCAATCGCTGATTAGATTGCGGTTGTGTGTGACTGGCATTTTTAGGTGGCATTGGTCGGCATGCTCGTTCCCCGTGGCCAAAATCATCTGTCTGTAGGGCGACTAATTTAATAGAAGCTTTGTTGCCCCAGGGACAACACAGAGCATGGTGGAAGTAAATAAAGTTAATGTCTTGATATTTATAAATTGGATCACCTCCGATGTTTTCTCGTTTTTTTTTCTTTTCATCAGGAAGCACACGCCATTCAAATAATTATATTTTTATTGAGTTTCAAAGTTGTATAAATTTTAAAGTGTATGTAAATGTTACAATCTAAAATCAGAATACATACGGTGTTAGTTAGTGCAAACATTACACCCAAATGAGCAAAACTTTGAACTTTGAATGGTGTTTGCACATATATGTAGCGACGACATTTTTGCGCATTTCAAGCGAAATGCGTACGCACAGGAAGGTAAAATATTTGCAATGCTAATTGCCGAGGTCTAACGGTCCCATAGTACCACCGGGAAAATTCCGTTACTCTGTTTGTGCAGCATTTTCCCAGTTTATTTCGGCCAGTTATTTTCATAAATTATACTTGCAATTAACACTGTTAATGTTCTTTTTGCTTGCCTTGTGAAAGTAGTTAAAATTCATTTTGATAATAAAAGCAGGAACTCTGACGAATAACAACATAAAATGAAAATCTAAAAGGGGACGTAAGTAAGAAGGTAAACGTCCTTTAGTCGCAATAGAAAACAGAGAAATTAAATTACCCAGCATGAAATATAAATTGAAACGTGAAATGAAATAAATGAAAAAGCACAATAGTGCATTGGGGATGAAAGAGGAATGGTTTTATTTCTAAATTCGTCGGAAAGTAGAACAAATCTTACAATTTTCTGCTGAGTATCAACTGGTATTGAAAATATTTTTGGCTCCTCTCCCAGTTTTTTGTTTGCATCTGTCAATATACACATAAATCAAATACACAATGATGCCTTATTTGATTCATATCTTCAAATTACTTTTCGCTGCTTCTTTCAGAATTTCATTAAGAGAAATATTTAATATTATAAGCACAGAAATGAAATGCTGAGCTTGAAACTAGTATAAATACATATTTTATTATTACGTTTTATTCAGTTATAAACGAGTCTCATTTTTATAGCGTTTCTTCCTTACTGTCGTTTATTTAATAATTTAATAATGTTTTAGAAATGGTTCAACACAGACGATTCGTAAAGGGAAAACTTTGTAATACTGGAATAATATACAGCCTGTTCAAACTTAAGTCGGCACTATTACTAACTTCATATTTACGGTTGGTTCTTGTCCGATGAAATTTGTATCACAAAGTCTTTTAAGCGGACACTAAATCGCGCACTATACACTTAACGTTTCGCAGTCGTTCGACAGCTTCGAACGACTGCGAAACGTTAAGTGTATAGTGCGCGATTTAGTGTCCGCTTAAAAGATTTTGTGATATTACTAACTTCGTTATTATAAAAGCTACAAAGTCGGTTAAATTAGCAAACTAGTAGTACTTTTTACGCCGACTACAATGACGTAGTCAAAAAAACAATTGAAAGTCATATTTATGACATATGAGTGCATCGTTATAATCCGCGTGAAAAGTACTACCAGTTTGCTAATTTAACCGTATTTGTAGCTCTTATAATAACAAAGTTAGCTATAGTGCCGACTTAAGTTTGCACAGACTGTACTTTCAAAAATATGTATCTACGGATATAAAATAATTGTGGGAAGAGATCATTTTTTAATTATTTCTAAAACCACTGTCTCCTTTACTATTCTTAGCTTTCAATTCGTGAGAAAAGTAAAATAACATAGTTTTAATTAGGGTTTCTGACCCGGCAATTCTCGATCTCGATTTCCCGGGAAATTTGCTAAATTTAATCCCAGAAAAAGACTGTCGAGAAATCGAGCAATTTTCGAATTCTGCACCTCTCCTCTCCGCTCAAGACAACTGTCCGCTGCTCCGTATATCATACTCGTATTATTCTCTACGGGCGAATTTATACAGATTGAAGACTTTAGCCAATAGTGGTTTCATGAAAAGCAACAAACCGCAAGCGTCGCTGGACGCTGGTACAGCGTCGAAAATCTAATGACATGAATTAATGTGTCGATTCTGCTCGTATCTGTAGCAACCGTAAGATCTGTAAACTTGTAACCATCTTGTAACTCAATTATTAAAATATGGAATTTTGAAGTTCTATGGAAGATATGATTTCTCCCAGGTCTCTAGGATTACTCACAACTCACAAGTCTCTGTGGTATTATCTTAAAGACTTACAAGAAATCGTCTCATACTGAGAACTTCAAAATTCCATTTTTTTAATAATAGACTTACAGATCTTACGGTTGCTACAGATATGAGCAAAATCGACCCATTAAACATTTTAGGCTGCGTAGTTTGGGCTTAATACTTAAATTCCTCAGCTAACGCTCTTGTTGGCATTAATCCCATTAATCTTTCGACAATTCTGCCCTTTTCGAATTTATTTAAATGCCGTAGCACATCTTTCTCACAAATTGTTTAAAAAAGCTAGAAATCATCAAAATGTCGAAACACGGTGACAGCTAAGTTTTAAGTTTGTTTAAGTTTTCTGGTTGCCATGATACAAATGCGCAATTACATATACAAAGAGAAAAATTTGGTGTACCAGTTTTTTTCGGCGATAAACGTACAGCCATGCGCAGCTTAAGTGCTACAATTTGACAATTCTGTGAGCCTTGCACCACAAGGCTTTAAAGGTGAGGTTTGCATGCAGGCGGCGCATTTTAAATGCACATGACTGTACAGCCCTTGCTTTCTTAACGTGAGTAATAGGACTGAGTAAAATGTAGTGAAGATTACGTGTTACAGGAAAACTGCAAATATACGAGTAACAATCAGTGGATTGTAATATTTTCAAAAGCAGCAACAAATAAATTAATTGTTTGTATAGAATCTCTACTATAATATCATTTAAAGACTTGAATCTTTCGGATTATATTAAGCAAAGACATTTTATTGTTAATATTCATCTGTGGCTTAGATTCAACTGCATTAATGTTAATGCATTTGTGTAATCTGACCAGCACCGTCCCACCTCATCAAAGAAAACACGCTACGCACACTATACAGGGTGAATAACAATCATACCAACAAAAAAAACGCATAAGAGAATCGATGTCATAGATTACGGGAAAAATGTTTAAAAAATTCTTGTGAATAGTTTATGATTAATTAAAAATATAGTCCAAAATCAAGCTTCGGCACTGCGAGCGAAATATGGCGGCCACGTTCTATAAATTCGGCATAACAATGGGGTTATACATTTTATGATTATTGTTTTATTATCTTCTTGCCTGCACACAGTGCGACCTTGATACACATCTCAATTGGTTTTATTAACCGTTTCACAGCTGGGAAACCGAAGTTTCCTTTACGTAATTATAATTGGAATTGTGTATGGAATAAGGATAACTAATTCGCTAATAATTGTGTAAATAATTCCGATCCATTTATTGGTATAATTTGTATTTAACCAATCTGACAATAGGGCAAGTTGATTGCAATCGCGCCGATCGGTATTGCGCGTAGACAAAAAAGCTGTTTCAAACGTTGGTGTTATTTTTGATCAAATCGCGATCAAATTACGACAAAATGTAGAAAAAATTCTGCGGAACAATTTGTAATTAATTATAAATATTACATAAATATAAATTTACCCAAAAAAGTAGGTACGTTTAGATTAAAATGACAAATTCACAGCGTAGGTGTGTCATCATAAACGTTTTATGGTAAACTCATTGTAAAGCTTGTAAAAACTTGACCTTGCGTAATAGACGTTGCGTACTTTGTCGCAGACACAAAACGAAATTATAGGAATTAACAATCGAAAATGATCTTGACACACGTCTTAATTTAGTTTTATTATTACTCGGTTATTAGCTGGAAACGGAAGAAGAAAAGAAACGAAATTGGGTAAGTGTGTGTACCTGAACAAGATTGATCAAAATAAAACTAAGGAAGAACATAGTAATTGAATTATTCAGAAACAAGAATTAAGATAATCTGCTAATTATACTGGAGGCAAGGTATTTAAATTTAAATTGCGGGAGTTGTTTGGAAATCTTATAATTTCAGACAGGATTACTAGAAATTGATCTAGGTGAAATTAGTAATAAATAATTATCCCCACAAAATAATGATTACTTGATTACATTTGCCAGGAATCACTTAAACTAATGTTTTCTTCGAAAATGTGAAACGTTTTATTAAAGTTCATCGCCGACAAGTTTCGTTGCTTATTAGTCTATAAAATTTTTATTATGTACAATCGCAGCATAAAGTAATGAAAGAGTAGCAGGGGTAAACGGCCACCCGACTTCGCCCGACCGAGTGATAAACGCTGTAGTTCCGCCCGTCTGAAATTCTTAGTAATAGGGTACAGACGCCAGTGGTCGACCAATTTGACTGACAATTAATTATAACGCACGCACGCATTATTCGTGGATTTTAAATAAGGTTTGTCCTTTCCATGAACAGAACTGCGGTAGATAATTATAAAATGTAATTAGTCGACATCGATGACCTTCCTAATAGCAAAAAGTATTTTGCATTCTAAATATTATTAATGAAAATATTTATAACGAGTGATCAATATCTTTTCTAATCAAGTGACCTATGGAAATAAAATCGTGTGTCTTTGATTAGTTTATTATGTCAAATGCCATTTGAATTATTTATATTGCGTTCCTACACAAAATCTAACTATTCTTATATAATTATTACATGTTTTTTTTTTTATAAATTTGAATTTGAAGTTCACATTTCCCACAAAATGAAAACACGCGCCAAGGGCAACGAGAAACTGGTTCATAGAAGGTGCGTAAAATGTCCGCTGTTCTCTTGTAAACATAATCGAATTCTGCGTTTTAAATTGTTAATAATATTCGCTAAGATTACTGGATTGTTATTTAACTGTTTGCAATATAACAATAAACTCTTATGAACAAAGGCTTCTGTTAATGAATTCAACTTACTGACAGATTTTTTTTTCATAGGTCACTTGATTAGAAAAGATATTGATCACGCGTTATTATTCATAATTAATCTTTAGGAAATAATAATTATTTGATGCTCTTTCATAAAAAGAAATAATGTTATAATAAAATATAATAGTTATTGCCGAACAAAATTATTAAATCTAATTGATGTTCATAAGAAACATCTCTCAACAAGTGGATATGTCAGAAAGTCAAATTCGAAGATGGATCAATAGAAGACAAGAAGACGCTTCCCTAAGAACAGCACCGAAATCAGGTCGTCCCAGAGTAACAACTAATGACGAAGACCAGGCAATAGTTGCCACTGTCGAAGCTAATCCGTTTACAACTGCAGGAAGGATCAGGGAACAACTAAATTTGCAATGCTCTTTTACGACAGTAAGGAAAAGGTTAAGGAGTGCAGGTATTCACAGCAGAAAACCAGCCAAGAAAATTGTTATTTCACCCGAGAACGCTGCTGCCAGATTGCGTTTCTGTGAGGAAAACATGAATCGAAATTGGGAAAATGTGATATTTACAGACGAGAAAACATTTTCTACATCGCAGGATTCCCCAGTCGTAAGACCAAATGCAACAAGTGGACGCATATCAGCTGAATATTGGGGTTGGATTTCGAGTGCAGGTCCCGGTGCATATTAATTACTTTTTCTTTTAGCAATTTTCTATTCTGTTTGAGTTTTATTGTAAGAGTTTTTAATAATTTTTTCTTCTTTCAGCAACTAATCATTTATTTTTCAGAAATTAATTACTTTTTCTTTTAGCACTTTTCTTTTCTGTTTGAGTTTTATTGTAAGAGTTTTTAATAATTTCTTCTTCTTTCAGCAACTAATCATTTATTTCAGCTTTTAGTTTTGTATGATTTAGGTTTTCGGTTGACCGCGTCGTGGTGTACTAGGTGATGCATCACGCGGTCAACCGAAAGCCTAAGATAGACGATGAACACCGGGACGCCTTCAATATACATATTCCCTTTGCACTTTTTTTGTATGTATTATTTTCACCCCCCAATTTTCCTTTTCAGTGTATTGCATTTAAGTAGTTGTAGCGATATTTTTTGTATTAGATATTTTAAAACATACTAATCGATTAATATTTAAATATAAATGTGTAAGCTTCAAATTTTTGAAATATTACAATATCAGAGAGCAAAAAAATCTCTCTAGACCACACGCAATAAAAAACACTTAAATACGTATTTTGGCAGCTAAGCTAACATCATCATCTACTGCAAACCGCTCTAGAGCAATTCAAACAAATACATATTCAAAAAGACATTTACAAAACTTCAAATGGTGTTCATAATTTAAACATATTTTTGCACTATGTAGTTCCACGAGTTAATTTACGTTACATGATTTCCTTTCCACACCCTCCTTTTATATGTAAATTTTTTACAATTATACGGTATAGATTCCATTCAATATTTCTTTCAAAATCCACGAATAATGCGTGCGCGTTATAATTAATTGTCAGTCAAATTGGTCGACCACTGGTGTTCTGTACCCTATTACTAATAATTTCAGACGGGCGGAGCTACAGCGTTTATCTCTCGGTCGGGCGAAGTCGAGTGGCCGTTTACCCCTGCTACTCTTTCATTACTTTATGCTGCGACTGTACGTACAGCTGTGATATGGGTACAGCTTTTATTAAATCGCGTACTTGAATGAACGTAATAGATTACAAGATTGTGTTTAAATTCTTAAATGTTTAATCCTATGGAACAGTTTATAATTAATTAAGTATTTATTCAAAGTAAAAAAATGCGTACGGTGGAACGAGGAACGATTTACAGCCAGTGCGACAAAAATACCGGATATGGAGTTGTATTTACCAATTGAAATGTTGTAAATTCTGGTTTCAAAAAATGTTTATGAAGTACACGTTTCTTGTGTACATAAACTTTATTTACAACACAATTTAAATTAAAATGAAATAAAAATACTAAGAATTCTTAACCGAGATGAAAATTGTTTTTCGTTTTAGGGCCGGTACTTTCATCACTTTTATTTCAACTTTAATTTTTGGTTTATTCCTATGGAAACAATTGTCTTTAAAGTTGCAGGCACTGGAACAAACCAAAGGTTAAGTTAATCAGTGCAGATGTTCAAAGTGTGACCCTTGTCTGGGCTGGAATAATCTATTGCAGGTAATTTTGCAAGTAAATATTTTCGAATTTATTTCATGACGGGCGCGGGCGTTGACCTAAAAACCGAGTTGTAAAATTCCACTGAAAGCTCAAGTTTACAAAGGCAGGCCTCGCGCTGTATCATAAAACTATAAAAAAACTTTTATGAGAGTATTTATTTCGTTCGTCTGCTCCTCTACTTTTTAAACAAGGGCGTATCGTCGTTTTGGGGCTAATTTTTGATTAATTATTACTCGAAAACTAAAGTAGAAAGAATTTTTTTTAAATATTTTTCCCGTACTTTCGGACATCGCTTTTTATCGTGGTTTCAATTTGTCGGTACAATTAACAGTCACCCTGTATTATACTACTCTTTCAACCAATCCGCATACACATGCTCTTTGTTACTATTCTTGAAACCACTTTTGGCTAAAGTGACAGTCTTCAAACGGTATATATAATATTGTTTCCAAAGTCAGAAATCAATTGTCTGATAAAAAAATGAGAGCAATAAAAGTTTTAACTATTATTTTAAGAAATTTAAAAATTAATTGCAAGTCGGTTTTGATTACAATTAAATTTTAGGCCAAAAATTGGCCACGCATTATTTCGACCTAAGCTGTTACTATTTTACGAATATTTAATTTTATTTTGTGCATTAGCCTGTGTTTTTCAGAAGATATTTGTTCTTTTGTTTTTATATTATAAGAGAGGGTTTTTTGTTTGTTTTAAATTACTTTTGTCGATTTTGTAATGTTTATTATTAAAATTATTGTTTTGCTAAATTACCAAAAGATAAAACTAAAATCTATGTTAACCGAAGTCCTAGGTCAAAGACAAAGAGAGTGTTAAGTATGAATACGAGGCTGATTTTTGTATACTTAAAGATCGAATTCTAAATATTAAAGTTGATTTAAATGATATTTTTGTATACTAATAGATTATTTACCCTTAATTACGGACTTTTAAATTTTTTTATATTTCTCGATTTCCCGGGAATTCCAGGGAACAAACAGACGAGAATTCTCGAGTTCCGAGAAATCGAAAAAGTGAGAAATCAGAAATTCTAGTTTTAATTGTGGAAGAGATAATATTGTCCTTTTAATTTACAGTTTTACAAAGCCTGTTTCATCAACTTGCGCCACGGCATTTCACTTTCCATTACTAGGAGATTTGAGAATTTACAATACGCAAGCATTATCGAAAACAAGTAGTACTATGTTACTGTCTCGGTTACCGTAACTTCGAAAAGCCCTAACATTAAATTACAAACTTAATAAATACGTGTTTGGTAAAGCCAATGTAACAAATGAACTGAGGCTGGTATCCTCGCCGCGGGTAAGGGAGAAACGTGAGGTTGCTTTGTAACCGTATCCGCGACATGGAGCCTCTAATTAAATGAAACCGTGTTGAAAACTGAATTAGGCAAATTTAACAACACATAAGAGGACAGACTATCCGTTATTGAAACATAATAAATCGCATGGATTGACATACAAATGATTTAGCCGGAGAGAAAACCAATTTCATTAGCAATCACTTTCTAAATTATTAGAAATTTATTGCGCATACTGATGTGACTAGTCGCAAAAAGTATAGCTTGTACGTTGATACCTGGCATGAGCACTTGTATGTACTTAGACTAACACGATTTATTAGAATTTTCATTCAATTTCTTTAAAAAGCGATGTCACTTGTCGCCTTACACGATTTTCAATAGGTATTTTCCTCGAAAGGCGGGCAATAAAGAGCGATGTTGACAAATGTAATACGACGTTACATTATTTCAGTAAGTTGAAAGCACTTGCTGTTACAGAGCTCTCTTGAAATTTATCGCTTGTTACAGTTTTAAACCTGATACCTCTTAGCAGATATATATCTGCACTTATTTTGTAAATGAGTAGGAAACATCTCATAGTAGGATAGATATTTCGAGTTAGCAAACTGAAACATATAATATAGGTCAGAAAATAATTGTGCTATGTCGGGATTATGTGGCAAACTGAAACAAAATACAAATGATTACATTTTTTCCTGAATGGAATGTCTTTTTATTAAAAAAAAAAGTTCTTTTTTTATTACAGCAACCGACAATAACAGCCAAAAGATGTGTTTTTGAATTTTGATTCTCGGTCTCTTATATTAATACAATATAGAATTGTAGTTCTTTTTGTGAAATTGGTAGAGCTGAAATAAAGGCATTTATTAATATTATTATTATTAATTATTAAAATGAAATTTAAACTTTAATAATACTAGGGTTCTTGAAATTTTCCTTGGTTATTTATATACCGTAAGTCCATCTGACAATGAGACATAGGGATTTAACATGGGAAAGCAGAAATTGCCTTATATTATCTACCTGAGTACATATATATGAAATTCAGGGTTATAATCAGAAAGATTATTGCATTCAAAGTGTTTTGATACTAAATTTGTGCAATTTTAGTAGTTAATTATTTAGAAATTAAGAAAAAAAGTTATTATTTTTTTCCGGACAAGATTAGTAGATATTTAACGAAGACTTTCCAAACGGATGTCGTGGTCAAGTTAGTTTGTTCATGTTTCACAACCGTAAGGTCACGAGTTCAAATCCGAATGAAGAAACTTTTTTTTCTTTTTTTTTTAATATTTTTTCAGATTTGATATCACTCTTAAACTAGTTTATTATTGTATTAATAAGTTTCATTTTAATATTAATTATGTTCCATTTATGTGTATTTTTTCGTTTGCAAAATTTTATTATGTTAAAGTTATAACTTTATTTATTATGTTACATAATTAATATTAAAATGAAACTTATAAATAAAATAATAAAGTAGTTTAAGAGTTTAAGTGATTTCAAATCTGAAAAAATATTTAAAAAAAAGTGTCCTCATTCGGATTTGAACTCGTGACCTTACGGTTGTGAAACATGAACAAACTAACTTGACCACGACATCCGTTTGTAAACTTCTCGCTAAATACTTACTAATCTTGTCCGGAAGAAAATAATAACTTTTTTTCTTAATTTCTAAATAATTAAGAACTAAAATTGCACAAATTTAGTATCAAAACACTTTGAATGCAATAATCTTTCCGATTATAACCCAGAATTTCATATATATGTACTCAGGTAGATAATATAAAGCAATTTCTGTTTTCCCATGTTAAATTCCTATGTCTCATTGTCAGATGGACAAACGGTATGATTATGAATTCTTATAAAATTCGAGACAGCCACAGATGAATTCGCTATTTCGTATTGTTATCCTCAACACGCGCATAACATAAAGTATTTCGGTAAAGAACAAAGAATTAATATTAATATAGGCGAAGCCCAGTCACGTTTCCTTTTAAACTCATCCGTATCAAAGTTAACGTCAAGTTCGTGCATTTCAGAAATTTCTCGAAACTTTGCAAATAGCAGAACAAGTAATGCGAGCATCTCTCCAGTTACAAAGAAAACGCTCGCGGTGCACGGAATTAGACTTAGAATTTTCCGAGACCAGAACGGTAACTTTAAATTACACTCGTATTTATTTCGACATCTTGGCCTGTTAACTAATTCCAAGTTTCCGTGTTAATTTAGACCTAATAAACAAACTTAGGTATTAATATCCCGGTAGATTATTCATTTCCACTGGTTGTACAAGTGCTATTCTGTTAACTAATTTAATTAAATCTTTAAGTAAAAATACATGTTCAAAACTAGCTTTATACTTACACTTAAAACTTTGCTCTTATATCATTAGGTTTCAGGCGAATTAAATTGAATCTGACTTCTCTCCATTTTCTTCTATCCTGCGTTAAGTTTGTTTAATTTCTTTCCATGCCATCCCTCCTTCTCCGATCTTTTCTCTAATTCCATCGAGTTTTTCTTGGCCTTCCCTTGCGCATCATTGATTTTTTTGTAAATCCAAACACATGTCCAAACTATCTTACTTGTCCTTCCATTATTTTTTCGCTTACAGTTCAATCTGTACATTTTGTACGTTCCTTATTTCATCATTTCTTCTTTTATTTTCAATTTTTCTTAAAAATCGCATTTCCATTGCATTTATACGTGATCTGTATTTCTCTGATATGAGGTTTCGCGAACGAATTACTTTTTTTAACAACTTCTATTTTTATCTTTTTGGGTATTATTTCTTTCTTCCATAGTCTTTCGTTATCTTGTCTATTTTCCCATTATTCTCGATTATGAATCCCAGATATTCCTAGCTCTTTACCTGTTCCCATGTAAACATAGGTTGCATTCTTTATTTGATCTAAACATTATCATCTTTTTGTTTCATCTATGTTAATTTTCTAGTTTATTTTTGTCATTTCCTGGTCTAGGCCTTCCAGGTTGTGTTGTAGGTTGTTCTCAAAATCCCGCCACTATGGATTAGCTCGGTAAGTTCAATTTATTCTATTTTCCTGAATTCCACCTTATTCTTTGGCTTCTTTTATGGCTTCCTGGTAGAACTAAAAACAGTAATGTTTCACTTTATTTGTTGTAAATTCTTTTGATTCTTTTATTATTTGTTAACCTTGTGCATAGCTTTTACTAATTCTATTGTCCTATCTAGTGATCATATATTTTCTCTTCTCACTCGATCGAACGCTTTTTCGAGGTCTACGAAGCAAATGTGAATGCCTCTATTCTTCTTTAAAGTTTTTTATCGGCTTGTCTTAACATGAATAGTAAATATTGCATGCTCTTCCCATCTCTGAATCCACATTGTGTGACTTCTGTTGATGTTTTTTGTTCCTTATCCTTTTCTCCGTTGTTCTGGTTAGAATCTTTCCTGGTACACTTGACAACGTTATCCTCCGATAATTACTATGGATTCTCTAGTCACCTTTCTTGTATAGGCATTATGATGCCTGAGTTCTATTCCTTTGATACTTTCATATTAATTTTTCTAAAAATTTTGTTGCAAGCTGGTTTTGATTGCAGTGGATTCCTCGAGCATACTCTGTACAGCTGTCTCGGCTCTATTTGGGGCCTGAACAGCAGAAGTGTAGCGAGAATTCCACTGCAAACCAAACCGAACTCTTCTAGGTTATTCGCTATAGTAACGAAAAGTTTTAATCGCAACATACTGCGATCGCTTTTTGAACTAACATTGTATTAGGATTGACAAATTGACGCCAGTTTGCTACATAATATGTCATCCCATACAAGGCGGTCATGCGTGCTGTCAAAGCATAATGAATCCACTGCAATCAAAACCGACTTGCAACAAAGTTTTTAAAACTTTCATTAGCACAGCACGCATGGCCGCCTTGTATGGGATGACTTATTATGTAGCAAACTGGCTTCAATTTGTCAATCCTAATGCAATGTTGGGTCAAAAAGCGATTGCAAGATGTCGCGATAAAACTTTTCATTAATTTTTCTATTTAATAATTCTGTTAGTTTCCTCATTCCTCCTTTGCCCATAATTTTATCATTTCTTGGGTTAAGTTGTTTTTTATAATTTAGATACGTAGAAGCCAAAGGTCACAAAAACTACAACGTCGGAAAACGAAGTATACTAGAGTTGTTACCACAAACAGCTTGGAGCTGATAACATATTTCGGTTACAATTAACCATTTTCAAATCTACAATAAATGAATTTGTGCTAAAGTGTGAAAAATATTTAAAAATTGAAACAAACCTGTCTTAAAATCACGTTAACAAGTGGCCATTTTTGCTTAAACTGAATGACACAATGTAAGCACCTGAAAGCATGGCCAAATAACATCCCTAACTAGTACCAACGTAAGGTAAACAAAATCACAATAAAGCTGATGGCGCGTAAATTTACGCGTAAAATTACTTATTTTAAAATTACTTAAAATTGTATTTAAATTTACGCGCCATCAGCTTTATTGTGATTTTGTTTACCTTACGTTGGTACTAGTTAGGGATGTTATTTGGCCATGCTTTCAGGTGCTTGCATTGTATGTCATTCAGTTTAAGCAAAAATGGCCACTTGTTAACGTGATTTTAAGACAGGTTTGTTTCAATTTTTAAATATTTTTCACACTTTATTGTAGATTTGAAAATGGTTAATTGTAACCGAAACATGTCATCAGCTCCAAGCTTTTTGTGA
This sequence comes from Dorcus hopei, assembly GCA_033060865.1. Lineage (NCBI taxonomy): Eukaryota > Metazoa > Arthropoda > Insecta > Coleoptera > Lucanidae > Dorcus > Dorcus hopei. Next base: position 25,710,719 of record CM065425.1, read on the forward strand.
TAACAACTCTAATATACTTCGTTTTCCGACGTTGTAGTTTTTGTGACCTTTGGCTTCTACGTATCTAAATTATTTTTATTTGTCACAAACATCATGGAAAATCCGTTAAGATTAAGTTGTTTTTTCCCGATGCTTTTCTAGCATTTAGATTTTTATGGCTTTTCTTCTATCAATTCCATTTCCTGCTATTCTTCTATTTTCTCCTCTTGTTCTACTTCTGCGCCTTTTCATGACTCTGTCAATTCTCTAAAGTATTCTCTCCATCTTAGCATTATTTTATCTTCCGCTGTGATTATTTTGCCGTCTTTGTCTTTTATATTCATCATGTGTTATTCTCTTTTCTGTATTTAGTTGCTCTAAGGTTCCATAAAATGACTTTTGATTGTCTCTGTAATTTTCAGTCATCTTTTCCCCAAATTTTGTCCATAATTCTTGTTTTTCTTTCTTGACTTCTACCTTTGTTTCTTTCCGTTTTTCCTTATACATATATTTTGTAATCTTCCTTTTGTCCAGTATCCAAATATTTGTTATCTTTCTCTTTTTGTCCTTGATTTTCATCTGTAGTTTTTTATTCCACCATTTCGTTTTCTTTATGTTTTTGTTTCTAATCCGTTATATTTATATTCCTGGCTTTTCTTGAAGTAACGCAGGTTGACTTTGTTTGGAAGTTGCTCGCGAATTGGGGGTCTTCTCAGTGGTTGTAACAAATGTGCATTCGGTCTCCTGGTCGGTTGCTTCATTTGTTGTTGTTTATCTCCAAGTGTCAACACCTTACACCTTGATTATATTGTCCTGATGAGGTCTAATAAGACCGAAACGTACGTCGACAGTTACTTTTCCTTGCCAGTTAAGCCATTAATTATCTTTTATTTTATTTTGTTTCCAATTTTAGTTCTTCCACAGCTTCTCTTCCTGCCTCCAATATAATATTTTTGAGTGATTCCCAATTTTCCTCTACTCCTCTCATTTTTTTACTCTTCAAATTTTCGTTTTATTATTTCTTGATACTTCCTCTGACGTTCTGTTTCTTTAAGTCTAGGGGAGTTGTATTTCAGATCGCAAAGAGATCGATTGTATTATCTGTGCATACAGCGATAAATAACTCGTTTTGCGAGCCTTACCACGATCATATTTAGTCATAAACTATTTAACAAATTTATATATTTTTATATGTTTCAATGAAATACCTGTAAGTCTGCTACTAGTCATAAGCTTTCGTTGGTTACATTCAGGAATGTAATTGTTTGAGCCATTGGGCTTTCCGAACACAAAATTTTCACTGCAATTTATTATTTACATAAGCTTTGTCATTTAGTAATGTAATAGTAATGAAATTTAAAAGAGAGAAGAATGTTTGAGTCATGAATGCGAAGCTACTGAGTGCGCAGACAATCAAAAGAAAAACGATATTAAAAAAGAAACGACTAAGAAGAGTGACCCAGAAATAAACATATAAAAATAAAATAAAACGTAATATTATTTTCATTGGTATTCTATTTTAACTCTTTTCTAAACATTTCCACACATCGATACCCAAATTAATTTAGGATAAAGCTTCGAAATCCTGACGGATTAATTTTAATGAAAAGAGTTTAACGCCGATAAATTTTGCATCGGAGGAGCAAGAAATAACCGCGGGAGGAACTTCTACAAAGTAAAGCTCTAACGAGTTCGATAAATTATAATAGCGTTCGTAATTATAGTCCGTGCCGTACTAGAGCAGAACAGCTTCCCTTTTTATTTCACGGAAAACTCGCTTTTAATAAGTCCTCGCAGACATAAAACGAAAAACTTTTCCTATCTCGTTTAAAAATAATGCGCGCGAAATCAATAGCTTTTCCTTTTTTTGAATCTAAATATGTAAAAATGTACATTATATGTATGTATCTACGTTGTGTTGTGTGTTTAAAGCAACATATTTTGCAGATAACGGAGCACATATCCGTTAGCTATTTATTTAAAAAGATACAAAATATCTAACTACATGAATTTACGCTGTGGCTTCACAGAAAAGCTTTCCATTAAACGTGATAGTATACAAAACATAATTAAACAGGCAAAGTGAGTGGATCAAATATCGGATGATCAATTTACCAACAATGTTGTTAAGCAACTAAAAATTAATTTAATTGAACGTGTTTCGTAAAGTACTAAAACAAAAGTTGAGTGGCTGATGAATTTGAAGTGAGGTTTGAACAATTTAACGAATAATCTCTTCAAAATTTTAATCAAATTAAACTGAAAAATTATTTTTTCGGGTCTAATCTGTAAGGACCGCCTCTAATTTAATCAGTAAATATTACTACACATACAGTGTGTCCCAAAAAGTTTTATACAAATGGAGAAAAAGTTTATCTTACATTTCACAAAAAAAACTATTCTTTATAAAGAGCTCTGCATGACTTGTAGGTCCATAATCAGGTACAAAATTTTAAAAAAATTGGCTGGAATACAGGGAAAATAAAAAATAATGATTTGGATGGAAAGCAAAATACGTTCAAACTGTAGTGGAGAAGCAAAATGTTCATTGAAATTGTGATTAAATAGCAAAAAATTATGCACACTTGTAGATTATTGATATTCCCAGAAAAAAATTGATAAAGAAGGTTATCAATGTTTTATAAAAATGCTGAAGTGTTTATTTTTTTCTTAAAGCTTGTTCAATTGGGAATACAGCTACGTTTTTATTTTTTTATTTTTCTTAAACAGTAAAAGGCGAAAAATTTAAAAAAAAATTTTTGACTAGAACGATTTTAACGCATCAGATGTTCAAAATGCTCGCCACCTCTCACTTAATCGATTATAAATTCCATCCCTAACAGTTTGTAACATTTCCGGCGTTACTCTCCTAATTTCATGCAGAATTTGAAGTTCTGAAGTTCTGCTATGTCGTTTGGTTTAGTCACATAAACTTTACTTTTTAAATACCCCCATAAAAAGGTCTAAAGGGGTGAGATCTGGAGATCTTGTTGGCCACTCAATTGGTCATCTTCTTCCTATCCACCTATTGGGAAAAATTTCAGTGAGGTAATTATGAGGTAATTACGTACAATTAAAAATTTAGCGCTTTGGCTGCACGCAACAATACGATACCATATGGAAAGCTTATTTCTTCTTATCAAATAATAAAAAATGGAGTTCCTGAATTTTTGGCATTAAAAACGGTTTTAGAAAAAAAAATTCTTTTTTGGGTTTTTTACCTTTTACTGCTAAAGAAAAATAAAAAAATAAAACGTAGCTGTATTCCCAATTTTTTCAACATATCCTTCCATTAAAAAAACATAGTTAGGGGTCGTTTCACCCCTCCAAATAATTGAAAAGTTAAAAAAGTCCCTTTGTAATATGCGCCATTAAAAATAAAAATTGACCTGTTCCAAGAATTTTTTTACAAATCGTAATCTTCTAAGTTACAGAATTTATTCCAGTTAAACTTTCCACTCTGTATACAGCTGTCCCCAATGAGTGTTCGTGACAATATGTATGTATAATTGATTGACTATTGCGTTCTTTAGTATTTTTAATCACAGATTTTGTAAAATTAAGTGTTTTCTAACGTCAACATCACGTTTTGTAAGGCATATTTATTCGGTATACGTTAAAATAACGTTATAAAACGTGGGTTAAAAATTTAGTTGTAAATTATGATTTATCTAACGTATTAGTTTCGTTAATTTTTTTCTCATTTATTACGTAGAATAGTAGATGTTGAATTAACGTTGAAATGATGTGGTAATCAACGTACGGTAGATACATCGCATTTACTCATAGTATAAATCACGTCGTAAAAAGACAAAATTGTTACGTATTTATTTCACGTTATAATTACGTCCATATTAAACTGATCGTTAAAAAACACGTCATACAAACGTGATATAATTATGGTTGCTAATTCAACCAAAAAACAACGTTGCATTTTTCAACGAATAACGTTATTTCCACCATAACAACGTGAAATTAACGTTGAATAAACGTACATGTTTTCGCTGGGATACTATTTCTTTCAAATTATTTTGGAAATGTATGTGCTACATTACTCATAGAATTTATCTGTAATAACATGTGTTCATTTAATAATCCAGTAGCATTATCTGCAGAAATATTTTGTTTTGGAAAACGTATTGATACGTTACCCGTTATTGAGAAATTAATTTGTTTATTTTTCAATAACGTATATATTCGTCTATAAATAGCGAGTTATCACAACTATCACTTACGGTAAACGTTAAGATCATGTGATCCAATGGAAAATAAACGGGCCACGTAATTTTAACGTTTACGGTAAGTTAACGTAATGGTTGCGATAACTCGCTAATATGAAATTCTTTCAGATTCAAGGCGTAATCTTTTTATTTTGTATTAATTTAATAAAATGTATGAAGGTTTCTGGGTCCCTTGGACGTTCATAGATCATTTCTTATGGTCATAAATAAGTTAAAAATAACTCTGCTCAAATTAAAATTATTTATTAGCAATTTCTTTAAATGCAACAAAAGTGACTGCTTGTTTGTTGAGTTGAATTAAATACATATATATGTATAAACTAAGTTCCTGTAATAGCCATTAAATACGTATATCACAAAACAGTTGAAAACAATTGAACGTGTAATTATTATTATTTTTAAAAGAAAGTTTATTTAAATTGTTATTTAAATTAAAATAAAAATTTGTTCAGTTCCCTACGGTTTTATACATCAACTAATGTTTATTCTCATTTCACCTTACGTAATTTAAAATGATTGCATTAATTTTTAGCGTCACTAGAAATGTTCAAACTCCCGTGTTTTATAAAACTCTGAAATATTTAACCTCGCTTACTATATTAGATTCCACCCCAATTTAACGTTGCTCATATTTATAAGCCGTGTTAAAAAAAAAAATTAACACGCGTCATACAATGATGAATATGGAACAACAATTTTTTTTGTGAAAGCGCGAACTCAAATTTGATACAAAAATAGTTTCCAATTATTTATCCCACATATTATTATTAGGTCGTTCGGAAAAAAATGTCGTTTTATGTCTAGAATTTTTTGAGTCCAGAAAAGTTGGGTGATATCATCGTGGAATACAACTGCTAGCAGAAAGATGGCAAAAGGTCGCTGATGCAAATGGTGATTATATAGTTTAATCAAAATTTATATACTCATGTATATAAACATACTGAATTAAAAAGAAAACGACATTTTTTTCCGAACAACCTAATAGTTCCTAATCTTGAATGTAATTCTGATTTTAGCTGTCAAACAAATGAAACCGTACAAGTTATTAAATCGATTAAATTGAACTTCTTCCTGGTCGAGGAAGTTTGACTTTGGAGGTGCCTTCAAGTACAGCAAATCCTCCACGATGGTGTACATCCATCGGAACTGCTTTTAGACTGGTGTGTGTGTCAGTCTGATGATGACACTTGCATCTTTTAGTCGTTCCCCTCATGTATGTTTTTTTTACAAAAATTTGTGTTTCAGTAATAGCAAAATTTTTGTTGAAATATCTTGGGATCATAATTTTCCTTTAATATGCAAAATTTAATAGATGTATGTCAAAATCACGAAGTAAATTACTATTAATAAATTAAAATCATAAATACAAATAATATTGTTACAACTAAAACTAAAATAACGTAGCAGTATGTCGCAGTGTTAAAACTGTATAACCTGTCTTTGAAATATCAGCATGACATAAATCATAAGATAACAGTTACTATTCACTCACAAATTAAATAATTTATTAGAAAGATAATCTTTGTAGGGTATCACCAGGCAGGAATTCTTGCACCAATATCATGCTCAGGATAGAACTCAACATCTTTACGTAGGTAACAATTTGTGGCAAGTTCCCACAGGAAGCACAATCTGTTGTGATAACTGGGGGATAGAGGTGTGAGAAACATTTTTCATTATGTCTTGCAGTTTCGATAACGCGGCAGTACATTCTCGAGATTGACCTATTGTTTTTCTTCGGAAAAGACCTCCAGTTTCACAAAACAACTGTACACACCCATGCAGGTTGTCTTCGAGTCTTTTGTGATCAATAATAACATCGGGAAATTCAAAATTCTTCCAAGCAGTTTCGTGCTGAGTATACCCATGCCCCATCGTCCGAGATCGTTCGAGAATAAAAAATAAATAAATGCTAAAGAAAAATGGAAAAAGTTGACTAAATTGTTGGTAACTGATTGCTTGGAATAATTTTAAAGAAGAAGTGGGAAAAGAAAAGGAAGATATGATATTAAAAAGAAAGAAAAGAAAAAATTAATCTAGCTGTTTACGGAGATTAGAAAGAATTCTCCAGAAAAGAAGAGGACAATATAATATTTAGAAAAAATAAAAGACAATGCATCTTGTAGTTCATAGAGGTTAGAAACAATTGTCAAGAAAACAAAAACAATAAATAAAATTGAAAAGAAACAAAGAAATTGATATAAAAACAACTATAATTAAAGACAACTAATTATAATCTATTATTAAAAAAAAGAAGAAAGTTAAAGATCAGAAAACAATACTGAAGATAAACAAAAGGAAATTACCCAGCGAAAACATGTACGTTTATTCAACGTTAATTTCACGTTGTTATGGTGGAAATAACGTTATTCGTTGAAAAATGCAACGTTGTTTTTTGGTTGAATTAGCAACCATAATTATATCACGTTTGTATGACGTGTTTTTTAACGATCAGTTTAATATGGACGTAATTATAACGTGAAATAAATACGTAACAATTTTGTCTTTTTACGACGTGATTTATACTATGAGTAAATGCGATGTATCTACCGTACGTTGATTACCACATCATTTCAACGTTAATTCAACATCTACTATTCTACGTAATAAATGAGAAAAAAATTAACGAAACTAATACGTTAGATAAATCGTAATTTATAACTAAATTTTTAACCCACGTTTTATAACGTTATTTTAACGTATACCGAATAAATATGCGTTACAAAACGTGATGTTGACGTTAGAAAACACTTAATTTTACAGTGATTGTCTATCGTGTTTCACACCTTTGAATTCTAATTTTACTAAAAATCTATGAAATATGAGGTTCTTCTCCATGCTTTGGCAGCTTTGAAATGAAACGAAACAGGTATGAAAAGTACTGCTAATTTGGATATACGAGTCAACCATAACCCTTTTTAAGTTGACGTAATCTGTCAAATTTTTTTAAGTTAGTTTGAATTTGATGCCCAAAATCTGTGATTAAAAATACTAAAGAACGCAATAGTCAATCAATTATACATACATATTGTCACGAATACTCATTGGGGACAGCTGTATACAGAGTGGAAAGTTTAACTGGAATAAATTTATAACTTAGAAGATTACGGTTTGTAAAAATTCTTGGAACAGGTCAATTTTTATTTTTAATGGCGCATATTACAAAGGGACTTTTTTAACTTTTCAATTATTTGGAGGGGTGAAACGACCCCTAACTATGTTTTTTTAATGAAAGGATATGTTGAAAAATTGGGCATACAGCTACGTTTTATTTTTTATTTTTCTTTAGCAGTAAAAGGTAAAAAATAAAAAAAAGAATTTTTTTACTAAAACCGTTTTTAATGCCAAAAATTCAGGAACTCCATTTTTTTATTATTTGATAAGAAGAAATAAGCATTCCATACGGTATCGTATTGTTGCGTGCAGCCAAAAGATGGCGCTGCCAATGCGCTAAATTTTTAATTGTACGTAATTACCTCACTGAAGTTTTTCCCAATAGGTGGATAGGAAGAAGATGACCGATTGAGTGGTCAACAAGATCTCCAGATCTCACCCCTGTAGACTTTTTTATGGGGGTATTTAAAAAGTAAAGTTTATGTGACTAAACCAAACGACATAGCAGAACTTCAGAACTTCAAATTCTGCATGAAATTAGGAGAGTAACGCCGGAAATGTTACAAACTGTTAGGGATGGAATTTATAATCGATTAGGGTATTGTCAAGTGAGAGGTGGCGAGCATTTTGAACATCTGATGCGTTAAAATCGTTCTAGTCAAAAATTTATTTTTATTTTTTCGCCTTTACTGTTTAAGAAAAATTAAAAAATAAAAAACGTAGCTGTATTCCCAATTGAACAAGCTTTTAAGAAAAAAATTACCAACATACCCTTCCATTAAAAAAATAGTTAGGGGTTGTTTCATCCTTCCAAATAATTGAAAAGTTAAAGAAATCCATTTATAATATGCGCCATAAAAATAAAAATTGACCTGTTCCAAGAATTTTACTACAAATGGCAATTTTCTAAGTTACAGAATTTATTCCAGTTAAACTTTCCACTCCACTGCGGTGTTTATGAGCAGCATGTAATTTCTTTTAAATTTTCATAAAGAAATAATTTTGTAAATAATAAAGTAAATTGAGAGTACTGTATTAAATGTGTTTTGTCGAATATTTTATGTTAGTGTAAATATTTTTAGAAATAGGCGATTTAGAATTACATGTTTATTATAAATAAATAATTTAAAATTTTTGATATGTATATACAAAGAAAATAAGCTTAGGATTGTAATAATTAGAAAAATTGATTTAATGATGTTATGATAATATGGATGTTAGAAGGAAACTGTAGGTAGTAAGAAGTTCGGAAATTGAACGAGTGAGGGCGGCGCGTAGCTATTGTGTTAAAGTCCCCGGTTCGACTTTATTACCAGCCTCCGTCCGGTTTACGAATCAGTCACGGAAGCAATATGGAACTCGGGTCGCCAAGTGGTTTAGCGGTTTGGCCTAGCCGACTTTGAAACTCGTGTCACTCGGCGGCGTGGGTTCGAATTCCACCATTAGCCATGTATGTTTGTTCAGTCTAATGATTTAGACCCAGCTTTAATACACGTCGTAATTGTCTGATTTAACGTTACATGTGGACATTGCCGCGACATTTTTTCGTTGTTTAAACGTAACCATAACACACGAATTCAACGTTTGTTACATGTTATTCCACAACGTTTTTTATACGTATGTGTGCAATGGGATTTAACGTTGAGATACCGTGGACAAAGACGTTTAAAAGAACTTGATTCGAGCGTTGTTAAAACGTATCAATAACACACGAATTCAACGTTGATTAATTGTTATTCTACAACGTTTCTTACACGTGGACAGAGACGTTTAAAAGAAATTGATTGCCGCGACATTTTTTCGTTGTTTCAACGTAACAATACCACACGAATTCAACGTTTGGTTACATGTTATTTTACAACGTTTTTTACACGTACGTGTTTTCGCTGGGTAGTAAGTCGCTTACTGTAATGAACAACTGCTTATAATTTTATTTATAATAACAAGAAGACAAACTATTGACAATATTCGTAAACAACAATATACGCAAAACGATCTTAAAAAAAAAACAAAAATAAAATGATAAGTTGGATTAGCAGCTTATTGAAAATGAACAGTAAGAACAATTTCTGGCATTTTAATAATGTCTTTTTTCATGTACTATACAACAAATGAAAGTGAACAAAGAGAATAATGGGCGAGGTTCAAAGGACAAAAAATAAATAATAATTTGTCTTCTGCTCTTCCATCTAACCTATACAGGCTGTATCATAACGTCGGACAAATATTTACACCACGCGATTCTATGTTGAAAACTATACAGAAAATTATAATACCACTTTCCTCTTAAGTATTTGGTTGTGAAGTTATTGAGAGTTGAAAATTGATTTTTGTTTCAGTAAGGTGCGATAAATCTACCTAATTTCGTCAAGAAGTACATGAAACATACTTTAGATTAGTCAACTAAATAATATTTTCACCTTTTTCCCCCCGGTTTACGTCCAATTTATATTTACTAAAGCAAATTCTTTGCATTTTATAATCTGGGAGGGTGTAAATGTGTATCCAGGTATCTTAAAAATCAGTGTCAAATTTGAAGTGTATTTTCACAGAATCCTCGCTTAAACCCGAAGCATCAGTCTCCTCTTCTTTTGCTGCCTTTCCAAACTTTTTATATCGCTTATAGGTCCAAAGTTCGTCTTTTGCTACTGACAAGAACATGCAGATTTTTCAAGTGGCTCCATGGTATGGACTTAAGAAAATCATGTTGCCAAAGGCCTCTTGTTTATTCTTCTTTAAATTCTTAACAACAGTTGCTGATAATGAGTTGAACTTCAGTATCGCGCTGCATACTGTCACGATTACGAGAAATTTGTAATTTACTAATTAATTTAAAAAAGAAAAGTATTTTCGTAATGCCGAGTTATTTGCAGACCTGCACGCTCAGCAAGCATCGAACCATTGCACTGAACTTGCAGAATTAGCAACATAAGTAAAATAACTGGGGCAATGTGTAATTAGTTTAACGAAAAACAATTAGCTTGCGATCTAAATGAATTGGTAACCGCGTAAGAAATCCTGACAACATCTTTTCCGGCTTAGTAACTACGCGTGTCCACCGAATTTCGTGGACCTTTGGTCATGACATCACGTACATCTTTAGTATATAAGTCCATGCATTTATTGTAATGATAATCAGTTATCTGATCGTCTTCGGAGGAGTACAGTGATCTGTGTCTCTAAACTTATAGACAATAAAGGTAATCTTTGTTGCTCTTAATGTGTTAGTTTACAGTGACCCCTGTTGCTCCCTTCCAATCCTGACTACGCAACCCCCGAGCCCGCAAGCTCGCGACAATACTGGAGATATTGATTTGTTTTATTTTCTATTTAACATCGAATTAGATACTTTAATCTTGTTTTTCAATTTGTGACAGTCTCAACGACTAACGAGAAACAACAGCAACACCACCAGCAGCAGCAGCCCTGAGGAAGTTCTTCTGCAATGGAGAACGAAACGTCGGCAATAGAAGAAGTCAATGTGACGCCGTTCCAACAGGAGGTCAATTCAAAAAATATGGACGACGGCCGCGGAAGCCTTCAAGTTAAATTGTGACAATAAGACAATAATGATAATAAAAACGTTCGTGAACTTATAGTTTATAAACTTACTGTTGTGATTATTTCTAATTGCTTTGAATAGTGATTCAGAAATATCCTAAAGCGGCAAAAAGTGGCTTTAAATCATTTAAATATTGTTACATTGATTGCTTGATTGCATGTACGAACAAGTTAATCCGACAAAGTACTTCGACGAAGAACTCAATAGATAAAAATAATGAATTCAGTAAGTGAGTTACGGAGAAACAAAATATTAATAAAGCAAAAGCTCGTTGATTGAGAAAGAGCTTATTGAGCTTATTGATATTAAAACAGAAGAAGCAATGTCTTAAAACTTCATTTAACATTAAACTCTTACGAAAGTATTCTGAAAAGATTATGGTATAATTTTTTCAACAGATTTCAGTTTGAGTAGTTTCACTTGCGTTTATATTTTATAATCATGATATGATAATGAAGCGCAGTATGTCGGGGTAATGTGATATCTGCAAGTTACAATTCCACTGCATGAAAATTGTTGCAAATATTGACTTTTGACTTACAAACAATGATTTCCGCAAATCAATATCAATTTTACCTAACTGCACTATGCAGTTGCACGTTTCTGTAAGGCCAACATTACACTATAATTATAACATATACGGTGAAAGCTCTCTTAGGCGGACACCGACCCTGACCAACTGTCCGTCCATTAGAGGTGTACGCCTAAGAGAGATGCAAATGCATGTAAATTACATAAATGGGAAATGAAAAACTGTCCAGCTAAGAGAGGTGTCCGCTTAAGAGAGCTGTCCACTATGGGAGCTTTCACTGTAATATACCATATTTTATAAAAAAATATGACAGTGTAATAGGCAATCTTTTATAAAATATTTCTATTTTTATAAAATATTTTATAAAAGCTTGCCTATTACACTGTCTTTTATAAAAAATCTTTGTCAAAGATCTTTTATAGTGTAATATTGGCCTAAGTGTTACTAAATAGGTACGTTATGAAATTCTGATCACAGTTCGCCATTGTGTGAACTGTGTTCAAGATCCATGACACATACAAATTAATTGTGAGGCCCCCGAACATTTTTCACCTCTTAGTCGAGGATTTATCGTATATTTCGTGTCTTCCGAATTTACGTTCATATTTGAATACCAAATGCACCTGGCTAATATCCAAGCTGCTGCTATAGTTTGTATTGAATCAGCGAAAGAAAATTGGAGGAGAGAACTTAACGAACCGTTTAATTTTAAGATTATTCCGGCATTTTCAGTTTTGTACACAAAATTGTTTCTGATTGAATAGATTTATGATAATTTCGAATTGGCGTGGCATGATTTTATTTTATGACGGATCATCTTTTTACTGCTTTTGCGCACACTAATTGTAAGAAGGATTTGCAAACAAGAAGTTAATCACGCCTAAAAACTTTATAATGTGTACAAATTCAGTCATTACTTGCAACAAGTAATTTTCCAGTGACGGGATCCCAGTGTAATTATTTTGGGCTAATTAAACTAGATTAAACTAGTAATTACTTCGGTGTCCTCCTCATACAGGGCATTCTATTGTTGAAGTTTCAACAACCAATTTATTTTGTCAGCGTAATGGAATAATTTGTAGCAAATCCGCACGCGAATTATCTCCGCCTTTCCTGTAAACCCGATGAAGAAATTTCACCTTCGCGTTGCTATTGACCCTTATCGCTTGCGGATGGGGGCTAACGATTCATGCTAAACTGACAGCACTTTGTTTTGTTTTACGTTGACAAGAAGGGGGAGATTATCGGCACCAGCAGGCAGGCAGGTGGCTTCGGGCTGTTCTTTATGAGAGCCCTCAAAGGACGCCCTTTAAGAGAAATTAACTTTGTAATAGTTTGCCCGCGTCGCCGAGAGCGTCGATTCGAGCTCAGAAAAATTTGCTAATAAAAAACAGGCGTACTCTCACGGCTCTGCAAATATATCTGCCGGAGGTTTATTGCTTTCTGTAAAAAATTACAGGCAGGAAGTCAATGCGGAACGAAACAAAAACGACGAATCTATCACAAAGGACGAGAGAGTAAATTAAGTTGTCCGGGAATGATACGTCGATATAAAATAGAATCGTTTCCAAAATTACTGTGTTTTGTTTTCAGACTTCTCATGCTTTATTTGTCTTTCTAACGTTCTCTTTTACCTCAGTTCAAAGTCTGTTGTGTCTAAAATTGATTTTAAAAAATAATGAGCATTAATAATTAAATTCCATCAAGTTTGAGGTTTCGCGAGGCCATTAATAATGCTCATACTTATATGCATGGAAATAACAAATAAATAAAAGAAATCATTTGTTTATAATGACAATAATTATTCCACGTACAGAGGACATCAAAATATGTATTACGATTTAACCTTGTTTATCTTTATACCAAAGTTTATTGTTTCTGAGATATAACCTCTTAAAGAGGTAACTTGGAAAGCATATTTTTTTAAACATCTCTAGAACGGTTTAAGATAGAGGGTTGAATTGTGTTTATGCGTGATTTCGTTCTTATACAATAATTTTAACTTAAATATGTATTCAGTCCAAATAGAACGAACGTTTGTCAATTCAATTCGGTAAATTGAATTTGAAAAATGAAAAGTCTTTTCACTACAAGATTTTGTAGTGAAAAGACTTCTTTCTCATTTCTCAAATTTAATAAACTACAAAAGAGCATGAAGTACAAAAATAATATCAATTCAGTAACTTCACCAATTTTGTAAGTTGTACTTGATAAGACTTGACATATAAATTTCAAAAAATAATTTTTACATCGTCCTTATGAGCTCGATGAAAATTTAAAGGATTTTCTATTACACCCTTCACGAGTGCATCACGGAAATTAATTTCTTAATCAATTTATCAGTCGAGAACATCATAAATTATAAATATGTTATGAAGAGAAGAAGAAATTTGATTTACAAAAAAAGTCTTTTCATGGTCCTCGGTCATAATGAAGTCAGCTGAATAACCGCGAAGAGCTCTTTTACCTGTCAAATTACTGATGATCATCGCGGTTAAAACAAACATGCACATCATCGACCTGATAGGATTCAAATGGGCACTTCAGTGATAATTTGGGAATGTACGCATTCTACTCGAACTCTGGTTCAAGTGAGTTCATAAATTTATAGAGGCTTAATGCAGAATCGATAAAAGGAGCAATCTACTCAAAAATTCAAGAATTTAATTCGACATTAATTTTTGTATTTATCTTCAACCGTACATGGTGAATGAATCGCAACATTGCAAGATTTACAAAAGCATTGATTGCAATAATGCTTTTAACTAATCGGATCAAAGCAAGGCAAAAGTAAATATTAGTTTTCAATATCGGTCGCTACCGTAATTTGCCAACATTTCCATGTTGTAACATCAAAAGGATTCTGGTTATTAAAATCCGGGAGTCGCACGTAGTAAACAAGACAAACTATCCGAGAGATTCAATTTTAGGCAAGTTTCAACTTCATTAATAAGCCTCAGCGCTAATTATACCGTCTTAATATTGCTAATTACGGTTTGAGAACTCCAATAATACTGACGTTTAAAATAACGAGCTTCTTCATTTGGAAGCTCCGAGTTTCTACTTGCAAATGCAATTCTATGCGTCCATCCTTTCAACTAATTTCAAATGCTAATATCGACCGCATTTTACTCTCTTGAGGTGAAGGTGTATTATTAGAGCTATTAAGATGGTTACATATTAATTCGTTTTCTGAAATTCCCTTAGTACGCAAATTCTATTATACTATTATTCTAAAGGCACTATTCCACTGAGCCGACGATCTTTAAACAGACATCACTGATTTTTATCCATAAGAATTAAATTAACATTTCTAGTCAAACAGAACAACCTGTAACAACCTTGCTTTAGACATAATGATGAATTCAAAATCTAAGATTAACAGTTCCTCATAACTCATAAGTACTTTTAAGAGAATAACGTAGCAATATTGGGGATTGAAATCAAGTAAAATGTTCGGTGTGAAAATTAATCCCGTCTCACAAAAATGAAATACGATTGTCATGTCATAATTTCATATTGCTATTTTATTGTAGTTTGAAAATTGTTGTAAACATTTTTGTACCTATGATTTTGATGTATTAATAGTAATTTAGTTCGTGATTTGTCACACATCAATTAAAGTTTGCATATTAAAGGAAAAATTGTGATCACAAGGCACTTCAACACCAATGCTGCTATTACTAAAACACAAATTTTTGTTAAGAAAAACAAATAAACAAATTAATGAACGCGAATCAACTAAATTACGCAAGGTGAAGTGATAATAAACATTAGTTTAGTGTAAAAAAAACCGTAAGGAACTGAACAAGTTATTAATTTTGTAAATAAACAATTTTAGAACTTGCTTTTAAATAATAATAATAATAATTACGCCTTTAATTGTTTTCAACTGTTTTGTGTTATACGTATTTAAACAAATGTCCATTACAGGAACTTAATTTATATTAAATTGAACTAAATAAACAAACAGTCACTATTGTTGCAATCAAAGAAGTTGTTAAAGAATTTAAATTCGAGCAGAGTTTATTTAAATTTTTTAGTGAGCATAAGTAGTAATCTACGAACGTTTAAAGGATCCAAAAGCGTTCATAGATTTTATTAAATTAAAACAAAAGAAAAAGGTTACACAATGTGCGCGTTCAACGGACAGCAGCTGCTGAGTTGCTTACTCAGCAATCGTTTGTGATTGGTTCACAGTAAGGTAATAGCCAATCACAAATGATTGCTGAGTAAGCAACTCAGCAGCTGTTGTCCATTGAACCTGCACCCTGTATCTCACTGACGAATACGTACGTATTTAAAAATAAAAAAATGAATTTCTCAATAACGAATAACGTAGCAATATGTATGTAGTTTTCACTGATGATGTATTTTAGACATAATAAATTTAAGATATGATAATAATAACAATAATAATAATCTTTATTTTTCATAACATTACAGAGAAACGAACATGATTTTACATATAATGTTTCTTTAATTTAAAAATTGTGGAATTTTTTATAACCTGAGGTATACTTCCACAGTGAAATTTATTGATTGGTTTTTCTCAACTAAACACACTGACATGCTTCCACACAATACATAAAGGTATTAAGAATATCGATTTTAATTTAGGGTCATTAATAACTCAGCAAAAACAAATATACCTACTCTGCTATTGTTCAGGAAAAGTAGAATACAAAGTGCAAAGTGCAAATAAGCGGTAGCTAATGAGATTTTCGGCTGAAGGTATCGTTTCTGTGGAAATGTGGAAATCCTTTATGTTTGGTTCTTTCTGTCAACAGAAATTAGATCTCATTAATTGAATTTATGAAAATAATAAATATTGTATATTAACTAAAAGAATAACACGATCTTAAAGAAAACGTAAATATTTCTTTGATAAAAATCTCTCAAGATTATCTGAATTTAAATTTTTCTGTAAAGAAGACGATTTTCAAAGAGTTTTGCTTTTCAGAAATAAAGCGAAAGCCACTTGATTGCCTTCCTTGATCTCCAAATGACTATGAAAGAAATTTCTTGGGACATTTACTTGAAAACACAGTGCTAAAAGTATTAGTAGTACTATTTTGTTCAATAAAACAAAATAAAAGTTAAATTTGCTTCCCCCTCCGCCTTAAGTTAAAAAGTATCTGGGAAATCTGTCCCTAAAATGCGGAAACGCAAAAAAGTTATACAAAAAGAAAGAATTTTGCAGCGCGTATAGCTCGAGGTTGCGAAAAGTAAAAGGCAAAGTCTTGAATTGCACTGGTTGTAATCCGCGAGCCTTTTAAATATAATTTCAAACAAACATCCAAAGTTTCCTTTAATTTAATTCCGCAAAATACCGAATAACGGCTATTTTAAAAATGCGGTTCATAAAGTTAAAAAATGAAATTTTGTTTCCTTGAAATTTATACCTACATGTAGCACAAGTTCAGTTAAACCGCTATAAAGTTTTCTAAGCTTAATATAAATGTATTTAAGTATCATGAAATAAAATTCCAATAAGTAGATGTTGAAAAGGACGATTGGTAACTGTTAGCAGATAAAGTTCAGCTCAAAGCTTATGCAATTCAATGCTGCACACGCTTGAAAAAATGAATTAAAGCTAAGTTTTCGTAAGCAAAATATTGTCTTAACGTGGATGTTGTTTTAAAAGCCATATCAATGTAATAATACATGCTGTCGTATTTTCCTAATCTAAATACGTTCACGCTTGGGATATAGCCCGTGGTAAAGTCATAATAAAACGGAACGCGTAATGTTATTTGCTCTTCTTGTAGATTCAGCGTAATATAATTATTACCATCTAAAAGGATTCATAACTTACGACAACGGACAAAATATATTAGTGCGATATTGGTAAATTTATTTATGATTTGATTTGATTTTATTATGACTGCCAAAAAGTCGACATCAAATGGGAGACATTTTTACTTACAGTTTTCTGTAAATCAGTCGGATCTGATACAGGGTAAATACGTTTTCAAATACGCACAAATTATCAGAGAATGAGAAATCAAAAATAAAGACACTTCTTAAAGTGAGCAGCAATCCTGTATTTGAAAGATCTTTTCATGTACTTGCATAGTAAGTTGTCCTTTTCCTTGTAGCAATTTTTCATATCTAATACCGACTTTTTTTGGCGGTCAGTGTATATTTTGGATTAGAAGAAAGTCAAGGATCATTCACATAAATCGTTCATTAAAAGTTTCAAGGTAGAAGTTTAGAGAGATATTAGAAATTTATAGAGCAAAGATATTTCAAAGGAAGCTTTTTAACTAAATTAAAATTAACATCGGGTCACTTCCAGGAAGTTGCTATCAACTCATTTATTTTTAATGACACGCTACATTTTTTGTTACGTTTATGAATTCTACAGAGTTATTCAAGCAAACCGTTCATTAAAAGTTTTCAGGGAAGAAGTTTAGATAAAAATTTGAAATTTACGAAAGGGAGATAATTCTAAATGATCTTTTCAAATAAAATGAAATTGATTTTTTGTCGCTTCCGGTTACACCGATATTTTGAGTTTTCTTAGAAATATGTATTCTGCAATCTGATTTTCAAAAAATCATATCGCAGCTATTATTGAAACAACTTTATAATAGCTAATATTATAGTTGAGGGTTTAAGGTTCTTGAAAATTTGCATAAGCATAATCTATTAAGCTACAGGGTGTCTAAAATATACCACTCCACTAGAAGATATTCAAACACAGAAAATACATTTTTTCAAATGGAACAACCAATATTTTAATACACCATAGTATGTAGAATTAAATGCTGCGTCGAACAGTATTAGCATTCCCTATACCTAACTTTAACAGTTGTTGAGTTATGAAACATTTCTGAATTAATTCATAAAAATTTACAATTTTGATATGTTAAATATTTTTAATTTTGTTAAGATAGCATGGAAATGACAAAAACTTGCATTTTGATATTTACTGTTACTCAAATTTTGTAGAACAGCAAAGAAAATAGAGTCTCGCAAATGTAAATTCAGAAATTTTAATTGTTCTTTGAACATCCTTTTCAGTGGCGTAGATAGGGGGGGGGGCTGAGCCCCCCCAAATGGTTCTAAAATATTATGTTCTGCGCATTTCATACTAAAGAAGTTTTCCATATGACGTTGTTTTTTGTTCGCCGTTTTACATTTCTTAAATAAAATGTTAAATAGTCCGTACTCGTTAGATTTTTTTTTGTTCGGGGCCCCCCCCCCGAAACAAGTTTCTATCTACGCCACTGATCCTTTTCTTGGAATGCTTGTAATCTTATAAAAGATTAAAGGATGATTACTTTGAATTGAAGAATAAAATAGCCACTAATTTGCAACTCTCTGGGGGTTGGCGTGAAAGTGTTTTAAAACCATTGCCTGATTATCTTCGTTATTTGTTACTGATCTTCGTTGTGTTTCCTTACATTTTATCCTTTCAAGTTCCATAAAGTTAGGTTCAAACCTTCCAAACTTTGTTTTATTCATACACAGAGAAAAAAAAAATAGAATTATTTACTACAATTGTAGAACAACATGCTACAATTCGCGTCTAAAATAGCTCCAGTTTCAATTTACAGAAAAAAATTCTTCACATTTGTGCAGAACTATTAGTTGGACATTTTCATATCCTCTTCTACACTTTTTTACAGTACCAAGTGCGCAATAAATAATTCAAAATGCTACAAAATGCGACAATAATGTTAATATGTTACGCGTTTTTGTTAACTTAAAAATACTGTTATGGAACGACTGACAAATTTGTAACTAAATTAAAAAAATTGTAACATAATTTGCAACAAATTGTAAATATTACTACTATATTCTAATACACCAGATTTTGTTAATTTAAAAAAATATATTTTTCTTAGTGTAGGAAAAAGTTCCTTAAATTTGTACAAAAATATTTGTTAATAAATTTTACGGTTTTTGAATATTTCGTAAAAGTTTTTTAATAAAGTACAAACATTTTCTGGTAATATCTAACCAAATAATATTTGAAGGTTTCCTTTTAATAAAAGGTTTTAGAATTATTCTGCATATTATATTTATTTCGATTTCATTTGTATAAGCTTGCCGATATTTTCCGACCTTATGTGGCGAACGTCTCAAGCGTCGATGAAAGGTTTGAAATCACACTCACACTTGCTCAAGAAATTTCTACAATTTGTGATCCACAGCCCTTAATGTTTTATGTTAAAAACTTCCCAATATTTACGAAAAACTTTCATTACTTATTTACTATTCCGTGTTTTCTTTTACACAAAATACTTTTACTTTAATAGCCCGTAATAAAATTCTTCAAAGATTTTTCCCCGGAATTATACGAATAATTTTAAAATATTTTTAAATTTATCAAACATATTGTAGTTCTTTTTATATTAATTGTTAAGACAATAAATAACATGTTAGACCAATAACTTTATAACAAATAGTCAAAATTTGCAAATAAATGAAGTAATTAAAACGCCTGAACGGTCCAAGTGGTAATGGACCGGCCTTGCAATCGCATGGTCGTCGATTCGAACCGCGCTCGGGATTTTTTTCGGGGGTGGTCGGTATCGACTTCAGGCACCCTTCAGTGTTGGGGATAAAATTCGACACTGCTTCCTCTTAAACGGCGAGGAGGTCTGGAAGTAACAAAGCCATGGAACACTTTACACACACTCAAATACACTCCCGCTCCTGAGGTCCTGACAAGTCTATGACTTAGGACCCCGTTGGGCAACCACCACAGATTAAAAAAAAAATTCAAAATGCTACAAACTGCGACAATAATGTTAATATGTTACGCGTTTTACTGTTATGAAACGACTGACATACAAAATATTACAAATATGTAACTAAATTTAAAAATTGTAACATAATTTGCAACAGATTGTAAATACTACTACCACAGTATAAAGATTACACAGTAGCGCGACTTTCATGAAAATATTCAGTTCGCGCATAACATCCCGCGCAAGGTCTGAGTCACAATCTCGGGATGCAGAGCTTATTCATTCACGGCTCTGGTACCGAATGGATCTTTATAATTATGTTAATACACATTATTTATGCCTTCTTTTTTTTACCACGTCCACTAAACACTACAATCCGGCCCTGGTGTGTGGGCACGTGTAAATTTACAATTTACAACAAAATCGCTCACACGTAAAGCAGAATAAACAGTTCGACACGCCCCTTTAATCTACTCGAGGTCAATGAAAATCCTGTAAAGAGATCAAAGTGCCGACAAGCGAGTTGCACTACTGTATTCTTTATACTGTGCTACTACTACGAGGAGCGTTCAAATATGAGTGAGAATCTAGTTGCCTCGAGCACAGATAACAAAGGATGGAAACAAGCGCTCTGGGTCATGTTCTGGAATATTCCAATAATCAAATTCTTCTCCTTTACGTCTGCCAATAATAATTTAGTACCTCAGAGAAAAAGTACCGTGTTTTGTGGCACAACACATAATCGTTAAATTTTTAGTGAATGAAAGTGTTTTGCCGTCTAAAATCTTTACAATACTTCGAGTCCAGTTAAAGGATAAATGTATGCCCAAGGTATGGGTGTTTAATTGGGCGAAAAAATTTCGAGAAGATTGAGAACCGCTTAGAAAACATACCCCATGTGAGACGACGTCTTTGACTCCTGACAATGTTGGGACGATTGATCAATTTATTCGGGTTGATCATTGGATAAATGTGAGAAAATGGTCAGAAGAAGTTGGCACAACTGTGAGGAGTCATTTGCTTTCATCATTGAAACATATCTTAAGTGGCCATAAATTTAGGGATAATAATGAACTCGCTACAACTGTGCAAAACTGGATACGCACGCAACAAAAAACCTTCTTCGAAAATGGTATACGTAAGTTTCCAGAACGTTATCGCAAGTGTATTGCAGTCGAGGGGGACTACGTTGAAAAAAAGTATGTAACACGTTTTTGTTTCATTGATAATAAACACGTTCTAAACTCATTCTCACTCATATTTGAACGCTCCTCGTATATTCTAATAACACAAGATTTTATTAATTTTTAAGAAATTATTTTTCTTAGTGTAGAAGACTGTTAAACTGTTAAAGATAGATATAGAGAACGCCAATACAGATCTGTGCAGCATTTAATTGCACATACGATGGTGTATTAAAATATTAGTCATTCCATTTGAAAAAATTACTTTCTTCGAGTGGAGTGGTATATTTTAGACAGCCTGTAGCTTAATAGATTATATTTACGGAATTTTTAATAACCTCAAAGCCTCAATTGTAAACAGTTACAACTACATTTATTACAAATAAAATTGCTTCAAAAATAGCTGTGATATAATTTTTTGAAAATCAGAGACCAGAATCCAGATTTCTAAGAAAAGTTAAAATATCTCAAAAATGATGCAATTTAGACATAGGGAAATGTATTGCAATTTTACATATTTTTACATGTAGAATTCAAAAACGTAATAAAAAATATAGCATCCCATTTAAAATAAGCTAGTTGATAGCAACTTCCGGTATAACTATAATAATAATAAATAGTAAATGGAAGTCAGTTTTGTTTTAAGATTTGAAAAGTTCTCTTTGAAATACATCTGCTCTGTAAATTTCAAATTTCTATCTAAACCTCTTCCTTGAAAACTTTTAATGAACAGGTTGCGTGAATAACCCTGTATACATAAATATAAAAACAATTGCAAATAAAGATTCTCCAATCTAATTTCCAAAACATTATACCACAGCTATTATTCAGGCAATTTTATTTATAACAGCTAATATTGTAGTTGAGGCTTTAAAGTTCTTAAAAATTCTATAAGCATAATTTATTAAGCTACAGGGTGTCCAAAATACACCATTCCACTCAAAGATATTCAAACACCAAAAAATATTTTTTCCGAAATGCAACACCATCGAATGCGGAATTAAATGCTGCATCGATCTGTATTAGCATTTTTAACAGTTGAGTTATGAGACTATTTTGATTTATTTCATGGAAATTTCCAAATTATATGTGCTTGTTGAAACTATCAAATATGATCATTACATCCATGAGCAGTTGTTTCTCATAACTTTGAACTACAATTGGGAAAAACAAACTTCAAATTGACTTTATTTATTTGTTTAACGGTTAATAAAAAAATTGATGATTTTGAACTATTATTGGGAGTTACTGTTTGAATACACTTCAAATTATACATTATACATTATCGATTAATAAAAAGAACGATTTAAAAAATATAAAGATATGCCTAGATTTCTGAACTGTAATCGAAGTTAATATTTAAATATGACTTTCATAAATCACTTCTAAATTAATACTTTGATACGCAATATTAATATTTAAGCGCTCTGGTATTATGATCGCCAAGTACTCAAAATCATAGAAAGTATGAGACGTGTTTTCACCCCCTAAAAATTTTTTCCGAGTGTTAAAAAAAATTTAGCTGCACTCCACCCGAAGTAGACTACTCACCCAGAGCAATGAATTATTTTTTGACTTCTCAGATTGGGGTGGTAGGGGGTTAGTTTTGATTTTCAAATTATAAGGGGTGGCAATTTTTACATATGTGATAAAGCACTGAAAGGCAAATATTTTGCCATATAATTTTAATTTTTATCTCTGCTGGTTACCGAGTTATTCGCTGAAAACCCAAAATTGCAGAAATTTCGAAGGGTGCTTTTCCCCGCTTAAAGCGTTTTTGGGCCGATAAAAAAATGGCTCCGTGCTTATCCTAGGGTGAACTACTAACACACAAAGTTTCAAATTTTTTTGAATTTTCGGGTTGGGATACTTCCCTTGTTAGACAAACTAAGATATATTGCTATACAGGTTACGAACGGCTCCTAAGGTCAGTCAGTAAGCGATTATCCGACCGCATACGAACAACGTTCATCACGGCGGCGCAGTGGGTGGCGCACTATGGGGCCAGAGTAATCGTCTCAAAAATACAAAAAATTAAAATCTGCATTGCGATCTGCAATACTAATTTTCTAACACCAATGAATCAAAGTTTTATAATTCAGTTGGATAAGTTATTAAATTGTTCACGGGATTAGTTTGAAGGCTCAGAATTTCAGAGTTCGATGTGAATCAAATAGCGGCTACTCTGGAGCTCATTTTAAAATGAATGATTACGTACTTAAGACACATTTAACGTATAAAGTGTTAGGATGTTATCAATTAAAGTGATCACGTATAGAGGACATCAAAATATTACGATTTAACCTAATTTATGTATATCCAAAAGTTTTTCATTTCAGAGATAACAAGACATTCAAAAAAGCCGTCATCAAAGCAAGCCATGAACGAGAACGATAGACATAGGAGTCACGTCGAAGCTAAGCTGTGTGACAGACGTCAAAATTCGTGAAAACGTTTTACGCAAATATGGAATTTACGTTTGCTGAAGAACAAAAACGCCTTGCAGTCGAAATTTATTTTAGAAATAGTAGTAAAGTCAATGGAACTTGGGTATATTTAATGAGGGATGCGTATGAGGCCTTTAGAAAAGTTTCAGGTACAAAAACATAAATACCTGACATTTTAGTTGCTTTGTACAATTAGGGAAAGATATACGTCTCCATACGTCTCCTTTTCCTCGGCCTGCTTTAATGAGGGTTTTTTTTTAATACCTCGATATAACCTCCTAAAGGAACAACTTGGAAAGTATATTTCTTAAATATCTCTGGAACGGTTTAAAATAGAGGTTTGAAATTTGATATGTAACACAACTAAAATACAAGGATGGATACGTCATAGGCATTGAACATTCTTCACCAGAGGCGTAGATCCAGGGTAGTAGGTCATCATTTTAGTAAATAACTTTTTTATTTTCACTTTTTAGAGAAATCTGAAACAAAAACTGAAAATTTACAGTTGGTTCTTGTCCGATGAAATTTGTATCACAAAATCTTCTAAGCGGACACTAAATCGTGCAAATATACACTTTACGTTTCGCAGTCGTTCGAAACGTAAAGTGTATATTTGCACGATTTAGTGTCCGCTTAGAAGATTTTGTGATAAAAACTGAAAAGTTCGAATAAAATTATACAACAAATGAACTTAAGTTCCATCTTCGCCAGAGTAACCGTTTTCGAGATATTCAGGTCGAAAGACTACATTGCTTCAGAAATTCCGGTATTTGCTCTAGTATTTGCTAATGTAATGTGTATAAAGACTGATTCCTAATAAAGAGTGATTTCTTTTATTTTTGAGACAGGAGGCTATCATTTTTTATTTGACTATAATTTTTAATTCTAAACATTTTCTTATGACATTTTCATGTATCTTTTAAAATAAGGGCACTTTACACTTCACTTTTCGGTGTTATAACATATAATAAAGAAATAAATAAAAAAATTTAAAAAATCGCATCACATCCATAAAGCCTATGGTTTTCTTAAACTACGTACCAAATTTCATTAACGTAAGTCATTAAATAAAAGAGTTACAGATTTTTGAGATGCGAAAGTGCTGTTGGCCCCATAGTGCGGCGGTTTGTTGTAAGCGATACGCGAAAATGTGAGCATTAAATTAACCGTGTTGGAAAATGTCTTAAAAGCTAACAACAGGTCAAATGTAAGTCAACATTAAATTGAGAAACATTAACATTAAATAAAAGCTCAAAGACTGTACGTATTTTTATTCTTTCTCCGCATAAAGTCTCATCTCTACGTTATTAATTAGACAAATTTTAAAAATGTATGAATTTTTTCAGATGCTGAAAGAAACGTTGAAAAGGTTTATTTTCTTTTAATTCTGCTATGTAAAACCTTTTCGTCCGTCGCGCTAATGACTCAACAGAATCGCTTGGATTTAAGGCCGAAAAGTAAGAAGTAGCAAACAGATGCAAAAAGCCAGGTATAATAAGGCGATCCGACGCGCAGCGTTATAAAAACCCGAGCATTATCCCCGCGTTCATCTTCGCTCACATTACAAAACAACAATCACCATTAAATTTAGCCCGAATTTAGCGCGATAACAAACTAACAACCGAAGGCTATTTAAGACTTTTTATCTCCAGCAGTCTGGAAAAGAAAGATCAAAGGAAACAAAGGAATAAATACATCGCCCCCGAACTCTGAATATTATTATGCCGGCAAAATGTAAATTACGATTTCTTAGCCTTTATTTACAGCAAAACAAGCGAAGTGAGACAGCTCCTTTGTCTATAAATAAAATTACCATCGAAAATTACAAATCATTAAGGCCATTTTGCTACTTATTAGAAATTAACATGCATCAGTTCACTAAATAATAAATTTAATGATTAATATCAGGCTGTGAATACAATAATAATTTATAATTTTATCGAATAATCTAGCGATATTTTCTACATGTGTAGCAATCGATATTAATATTCGCGCATGTAATTTATTTTATATAAATTTACAATGATTTTACAAAGAGCACAGCTGCATGAATCACTTGTTAACATTAATAATTCCGTAATGCAGTTAATGTTTTAATGTTTACGTTGTAAAATTATAATGCGTCAGGTTTGTTATATATTTAAATAATGAATTGAAATTAGAACTAAAGAACATAAAAAGAAAGGACTTATTATCGAATGCTTTTCGAATACTTTGATTTGCAGCAATTATTTCTATGCAAACGTATTGATTTCTTTGAATGGAAAAAAATTAAAGACATTCCCTTTTCTCATAATATCATATTTGAAATATGCAAATCTTTTAATCTGAGCTGAGAGCATCTAGCAATAAAATGAACCCAGTAATATACCTCTCTTGCAAAAGTAAGATTAAATCGATCGAAATTTACATTCACATGGAATTCCGAAAGATATTAGCTGAAATTGCTGAAAATTTAAAATCTGACATAAACAAATAAAAACAACAATTTGTCGCCGAAAGAATTTTCAGAAGAGCTTCTTCTTCAAAAACATTTTGGGAAAAACGTGACTTTGTGGGATGGAAATTCTATAGAATTAGTTTAGAAAGATATTTATTATTTATGTATTTCGTGTTTAAGTTTTTCCACTGCAATGAAAATTTCAATCTCCTCAGAAAAAGCTGATACCATAATGGATAGCAGAATGCCAAAGCTAGACACAATTTCCTAAAGTTTAACTAAGGCCCGATTTTACAACTGTCGGATAAGTATTATTCTTAAAATAATGTGACGTAAGAGTGACGTACATATGGAGAAACGTTAAAAGATATTCAGCGAACAGTTATTCCGTCCTGACGTGTCTTATATCATCGTTATGATGTCCAAGACAAATAAATTATTATTATTATTCCACGATTGTAAAACTGGGCCTAAATCTACCTTGATTAAAGATGAAGTATAACTAACAATAACATCAGCCTGAAATTAATAGAAGCCGTAACAATCAGTACAAATAATATTGAAGATACGTTTTTTCCTTTCGATTTTTTCGCAGGGCATTTAGGTGATGGATGCTAAATGACGTGCAAGAAATACATTGCATCAGACTTTAGAACCTGGGTCTCCGAGTTCAAAAGTTTCATTTGAATTCCATCTTCTTACCTGCTCTAGAAATGAAAAAGAAAATTTCTCTTCTTGCTCGATCCAAGTTCTTACAAAAGAAAACTGCTGCAGTTTTACCTCTATATTCTTAGATGAACGTTCAAATATTAAAAATTCAAAGTTCTATTGGTTTGATAATATGACCTTCTTACACTTCACGTCCGTTTAATTTGTTAAACGTCTCATCTGGATCTCATTTAAAAAGGCAGAAATATTTCCTTTTGCACGTCACTTAACATCATCCAAATTCTTAGAAACGAAGCTTAGATATGAAAGGAATATGCAAAGAAACTGCTGCAGTTTTCCATTCATTAACTAAGATGAGCTTTTGAACGTGGAAAGACCCAATGATTTCATGAAGTGACTTTCATCGTTTTTCACAATTTTTCAATTGCTAAAAAAAGAACTGTGAAAACTAACTGGGTATAAATAAAGATATAATAACAAGAACTTGATAGATAACAAACAAATTTGGAAGTCAACACAATGAGAAACTAATTGCTCCCTTATGTAGAAGGAAGGTATCACATCGCACCAAGTCAGAAAAAGTAAATACGTTTGTATTACATTGTACTTAATGCATTTGATTAGAAGTCAAATTTCCAAACAACTGTCTTTTTCTTGGTTGCCAGATGTTGATATTATATGGGTTTGAGTAACTCGACACGTTGGAAACCCGTCAAGTATCACCCTTAGTAAAGATTCAATTTCGAAAGAAGTAAAACACATTTTTTTCACATTAATTGACGAGCTTCTTAGAAAAACCTCACTTCTCCATTTTTGCCGCAATTGCGATTTCACTGCCACCTTTTGCTTATAACTGTAGAGTTATCAATTCCTAAACTGGGATTCTGTAAAAACGTCATAAAGCCGGAATATACCTTACCAGAATCTGGGGGTTTCTGTAGCAATGTGTTAAGTGTACAGGTACATTTTTTGTTTTTCCAAAAAAGTTTTTTTTTTTGACAAATGAGGTTTTTCCAAGAAGCTCGTCAATACAATTCTGGCCTGCTTTTCTGTTTACTTTACTTTTTCTTCTTTACAACCATAAATTAACTGATTTTAATCAATTATAAAGTAAGTGTTGTGAAAAAGATCATGCAAAAATTGCAAGTATTAATAAATTAATTTTCACACAAAATTGAAAGAGTAAATGTAATTTATAAACTTCACATCTATTGCGCACAAACGAAGCTGACTGTCAGATTTAAACGTGAAAAGAATAGTGGAACGCAAATATTTTTCTTCTTTTATCGTCTGGGGGCGCTAAGTAAATAGCAGAATTGAAATTGTCTGTCAATATATCTCCTCTCATCGAGTAAACTAACTACTAAATAGGTATTTGCGCTGTAGCTCAATCTTATTGAGAGTTGCATCAATATTTATAGTCTGATCGAAAGGAGCGATACGGATAATGATGGCCCCCGAGCGCCAGATATTTACGCCGCCTCGAAAAATCGATCTCTTCTCCAAGACGAACGTAATTACACATTTCTGTTAAACACGTCACCGAAACTTGGGTCTTAAATTTGAAATGGTTAGATTTTCCAGGGGAAATCTCGTTGGACGAAGTTCGGAGATATCGAATTAGGGCAGAGGAGTGCCTTGGCGGGATGGATGTGTACGGGCGGAAATTTAATTCTCGCAGAGTTGTCATAAGAAATAAACTGCGTGCCGTGGCGACAAATTGGATTAGGGCAATTAAAGATATTTGAGAAGAGAATTCCGTCTTGAGGCCAAGATCCGGGTGCAATCAAGTAATTAACTCTGTATACCTTTACATTCGTAATGAGAATAATCCGGTTTCGATGTAATTTGCGGCGTATATGTGAGCTATTTTCAGTTTGAATGTTTTTTCAGGCCGAACCCCTGGAGGTACCGTCTCGTCGCAAATGTAAATGTAAGAGACTACTTAAAACTTCCCCCAGTCGGAGGCAGAGCGGGCCTACTTGTTAATGTCACGGACAAATCTTTGAGTTGTGCTTTCAAAAATTATGTGTCACGACGCGAACAACCCAGTTTTCACGGTTTTGATTTATTAAATTTTGTTTCATTTACTTCGCCGTTTTGTTTGAATTGTGACAATTGTGAAATCAACTGTAAAGTTTAAATTACGTTTCGCTTATTGGATCTTTACTCTCGATTTATTACCTACATATTTCCATTTTGGTAGCAGAATAAATAATTTAAATTGAAAATTCAATATTTTACAAATTAGTACAATAATAATAAATTTCATTACTTTAAAGAAACACTTCCAATAACAGGGAACAGTTTTTAAAAATTGGTGGCGAGTTTTTAGGTATGGAGGGTTTCAGAATTATGAAACTCATAAAACCGATTATAATTTTTTTTTTATAAAGAAGACGGTTTATCCTATTAATTTTAAGAAAGAAACCCAATAAAGTATATATTTTTGAAAATAGAAAAAAAATCTCTATTTAATGATGACATTGCCTACTATGTTTTCCATTAAATAAATATAACTTTATGTTATAACTCGAAAATTTAATTAAATGTCAAAAAACCAACTACATCATTGAATTGTATTCGAGAAAGTGTCCCAATAATGTCTAAACAGTTTTTTAATATCTGTAAAAATAAACGACATATGAGTGATTGACGAAAAGTCGAAAATCTCAATTTTTGCTTATAAATGAAAAATAGAAGAAGACAGCCAATTCTTGTTTACACTATTGACTTTATCTCTAGAAAAGTGATCAAGACTTGGCCACTAGTTTTTTCTATCTCTTATAGCTACAAAGATAATAATAATAATGTACATTTTCTTTATACAAAAAGTATATAAAGAATCGTCAATTATAGAAAATATTTTTATTATAAGAGATATGATATTCTGAGCAAGAATTGTACATACAATTTCAAAAGATAAGTACACATTTACGATAAAATTTTACAATCAAGGTATTCTTGAATACTGTAGAAGCAATTACACCTTAAGAAATTTTTGGTCCATTTTCCCACTTTAGATGTATCTCCGTTTCTGATATGTGGAGGAAGTTTGTTAAATATTTTAATCACTAGGTAGTTAGTGCTTATTTGTGCCCCTTTAACTCGATGGTGTGGAACGCAGAATTCATCCCCGTGTCTGGTGCTGTATGTATGGAATTCATGATTCCGAGTATATTCGTCTTCGTTGTCCTTGATATACTTTATACAGGTGAGTATGTGAGTATGTAGACGCTTGGAATGGTGAGTATACCACTTTTTTAAACAGTTCTTTACAGCTGTCTCTGATCCTAAATTCCGAAGATGGTCCTAACTGCTTTCTTTTGTAGTAGAAAAATAGCTTGCGCTTCCGGTGAGCCGCCCCACATGATTATGCCATACGTAGCCACGGCGTACAGTGGTCGGAAATTGGAAACCTGGCCAAAAATCGAAATTTTCAGTGTTAACTAGAAGCAATTAAGTTGTTATTATCTTGTTCCTAAAGGGTTAATGGTCATTAATCCGTAAAAATTATTCCCGATACCCAGAAATTTATATCTGATAAAAGCGGCTGAATGTGCTCACACTTACGGTCAACTCTTCTCAAGAGAACGCGACTGCGTTGATGTTATTTTTAATTGCAAATTCTATGAGTTCAAATTATTGTCTGATTCTGAAATTTTTGTCAGTTCAGGTATGTACTATTATATAACATAAGCACAATACAATTTCAACTTATACATTTACACTAATAAATTTATATGTGAACGCGTTCAAATATAATTTTATTTTAAGAAAATCTGAATTCACGTAGAGATATAACAAAAGTCCAGTGTTATCCCACTTTCGTTTATGGCTTAAATTGAAGCCAAAACGATACACATTTACTCTTTAAATTAACTTTTGCCCATCTTTGCCCATAGTAAAGAAAATCCAAAAAGTTTATCAGACTGCAGAGTAGCGCAATTTCAGCAAAATCGCGTATTAATTAGAAAGTAATTAAATTCCTTGTAAATTAAACAAAATATTGTTAAATTGAAATTAAATGTTATTAATGTATTAAAGGGCAGCACATTATGGCAAAAAGCATGTCAGTAAGACAAATGTTTGGCATCCTTTTTGAGAAGAAAGGTGACGTGAGATCATGATCACTCACCTGTTAAAAACTTTGAGTGATTTATATGAGTTAAAAGAAGATGAAGAGGCTCTGCAGGAACTGAAAAGAAAAGTCTGAAAAGTTTGTAATAGAATTTCTGAAAAATTTGAGAGATGTTCGAGGACGAAAGATAGATTTTTACGTCAAAATACACTTTGGTTGCAATCAGAAGTGGAATATTTCATTACCTATTTCATTTACAACGACTCCATCCTCATCTGGGCCCTCCTTGACAACATCATTACCAGGATCATCATCAATGAAAGGCCGTCCACCTCAACGGTTCCATGAAAGCAGTGAAAAGAGTAAAATAAGAAAAACTGAGGATATTCGGAAACTAAAATCTGCTTCAGAATTGATTTTGCGACCCAAATGAATTTGAATTTGAATTCAAGAAGTAACACAGACGACTCCTACACGAGCATCAAAAAGTAGAAAAGCTTCGTTATCATCTCATTCACTGATAACTTTCTTGGCAAAACAGAAAGCTAGGAAGAAAACTGATTTCCCTTTAGAAGTTTTAAAACTTCTTGAAATCGAACAAGAAACAGAAAACGAAGAAGAAGAAGAAAAAAAAGTAGTAGAAGAAGCGGGGAGGAGGTAAAAGAAGAAGACGAAGAAGAAGAGAACGAAAAACAAGACACCGAATAACATTTTCTAAAGTTTTGCTCTACTTGCTCTACTGTGAAAAACTCTTGTTTTAAAATTTTTGTTTAATGCGTAATTATTTCTATGTGAAACATAGTAAATAAAACAATAAAGTTAATAATAATAATATAGAAGTAAGTCATTATATATTTCTTATCAGTTTTGAGAATATTAGATTTTTGGCCAAGAATTTAGCAATTCCGACCACTGTGCGGCGTGGAAATTAGAATAGTAAGTTGACTTTGCGATTTCGTAATTAGTTAAATTACTCATTTTTCTGATGTAGAATATTGCAGAAGCTAGTTTTGCTGATGTTTCTTCTATATTTGACCTCCACGATAAATTACTTTCAAAAAAAATTCCCAGGAACTTAGTAGGCATTTCTTGATATGTTGCAGTAGAAAATATCAAAGATTGCGTTTTCTCCTTGTTCATCTTTAATTTATTGCTGCTGAACCATGTGTTAGCTTCTTTAAGTGTAATTTCAGATTACTTTTGCAGGTTTAATAATGTATTCGATTTAACCAGTAAACCCGTATCATCTGCGTAAAGACATATCTCTGATGTGTTTATGTTCGCCGGTAGATCGTTTACATAGATTATGAATAACAGTGGTCCTAAAATGGATCCTTGAGGCACTCCGTGTGTGATTTTAGTTTCACAAGAAGTTACGCCATTGAAAAAGACCTGTTGTGTTCTGTTATTCAAATAGGATTTTATAATGTTATACACAATTCCCCTCAAACCGTAATAATTTAATTTGTACAGCAGAATTTTGTGGTCTACGCTATCAAAGGCCCATAAAGGACATCGAAATTGATCCATTCTGTACAGGGTGTCCCATTTTCGATGGTATTCCATAGGTATCTTCGTTAATAATGGAAATAGAAAGAAACTGAGCACGCAATTTTGGGACAACTTTTTATGCTAATTTGAATGGCCAACTTAAAAATTTGCTGTTCCTTGCCATTTTCGCGGTACAGTTGAAAAACGAAAAATTCATCAAATTTTCAAGCACATATTTTTTTTATTTTTAAAGGTATCGAAAAATTACAAAGGCATTTTTTATTCTACTTTTAACGTAGATCATGATTCTTTAATCAAATCGCATCAAAAGTTCATAATAACCGAGATATAACCTCAACTAATGTTTCGAATACCATCGAAAATGGGACACCCTGTACAATAAATATTATACTTTATAAAAATTCTTGCTCGTCAGAATCAATACGAATACAAACATCAAAATTGCCTGAGATTAATGTATAGGTGATTATTGGTCGGAAAAATTCCCGAGCCTAAAGAATATAAGAGCGAAGCTGAGTATACGTCATAGTTGTGAATTCTGCATGATACATCTTTTTCTACAGCTGTACCAATGTAGATGTATCAAAATATTGTACCTAATGTTCTATTTTTTAAATGGTTTTACTACGTACAACAGCCTTTTATCGAAGTTAACTACGTTTACAACGGACATGTGTCGCGAGAGGGTTTTGACTCGTAAAAAAAGATTCAACATTGATTTGACAGGACCATAGGATAGAAAATTTTACACAGAATAGACAAACTAATTTATTTCCCACTTCTCACCCTTTTTTCCAAATTCTAGGCGAACCATATGAGACCCAATTCGCAATTCCTTTATTTAGATTTAGCTCTCACAGGCCTTATTTTATGGACTGAAACTTGGCCCTTGGGAATATCGAAGTCGTCCCCTACTTCTCTTATGTAATTTTCCTTCCTTTAATTAAAATTAATAAAACTTTTTTTTAAGTATACAATATGTCCCAGATAACTTTTCCAGCATGGGGATCTCGCTTATTATAAGAGATACGAATTCGGTTAAATGGGATGAATTGTTCCAAAATATTAGGGCAGTCATAAACTATTTTGAAATTTAAGATATTCCATGTGGTTCAGGAGTTATAGCCAAAAAACCAGAATTTTCAAATTCCGTTTTCTTGTAATAACTTCTTTATTGTAATCGATACGTTTTTGTTATTTGTACTTTCTTAAGGCACTTTTTTATGCAGAATTTCAATGTACTTTTAGATTTTTATTTTCACCTTCCGTTTTCGAGTTTTCGCCCCCAGCTTCAGTTTTTCTTATGGGACCGTCAAGTAGACTTTGAAATTAGTGAATGTGTTCTTTTTTCCTCTTTATAATGATACAGGACTTCTATAAATGATTCTAACATCGCATTACCTCTGATAAACAAATGAACATGTACCACTAACCGGTTCCTTAATTCGTGCATTGGTAATCATGAACCTAATTTATGAACTCTAATGGCGGATTTCACAAACGTTACTTAAATTTAATCATCCGTTAAAAGTAAACGTTGCCATGGTTACATGTGTTGAAGTTATAGGAATGATTATTCTTAATCGATGATTAAAGTTAAGTGACGTTTGTGAAATCCACCTGTAAAAAAGTGTTCAGATTTGAAAATGTAAGATCGTGAATCTGAACATTTTGTATCGATTACAATAATTTTCGTAATGTAATCAGTCAAAAATGTTTAGAACGTAATGATCAATTGTTCGAACATCTTCCGTAAATACATAAGTACATAAATTGTTTGTTATCTAATAATAATTTTCATCGGTTTTCAACGGTCTTAAATAATCAAACATCTTATTCAGAAGTGTATTTAGTGCAACATATCAATTTTCAGTTTCAGTTTTCAAGAAAAAAATTATTTCATTGCGAAAACATTAGAAGAACTAAACCAGATTTATAGTTAAAACAACAGATTTGGCAGCTCTTCCAAAATATACAAATTTATCTTTAATATGTAAGGAATAAGAACAAATCAGAACTTTCATTGCAAGAATAGTGACACATTATAGGCAAATATTCTCAATACATCAAAACATTAAACACCCTTACGTTCGAGGAGTAATGAATATGTTTTTACGATTTCCATGGTCTCTCACTGTCGTCTTCCTTTATATTGTCTCACGCCGTATTGGTTGAGCTTCCAAAAATTCGGATAAATACATATAATAATAATAATAATTTTTAATTGCAAATAAAACATACAGTTTTTCTTGCATCGTCAGACATAAATATCACATCACAATACACATTTGGCATCCGTTTCTTAAAATACGTGTATGACACGTGTTTGCTGGACTATAACAGCTCCGCGGGTGAAATGTGTGCTTTGCTGGATTAAGGCCTCCCCACACCGACGCGAAACTTTCGATGCCGCTACTGTTGCGAAACCGCAGCGGATCAAAAGACATGGCGGTAAATTGACCTGCTCACACCGGGACGCGCGGATTCCGCAACGGTCGCGGCAGTTCAGCGTTGTAATTGTCTAACGCTGATAGGGTTTCTTCAGTTTCTGCAAGTGCCCATAATAGCAAAGCTTCTTCATCAGAAGAAGTCATTGCAAAGTACTCTTAC
Source organism: Dorcus hopei (assembly GCA_033060865.1). Classification (NCBI taxonomy): domain Eukaryota; kingdom Metazoa; phylum Arthropoda; class Insecta; order Coleoptera; family Lucanidae; genus Dorcus; species Dorcus hopei. The sequence goes on from CM065425.1 coordinate 25,745,798, forward strand.
TGGATTTATTGTAAAATATAATTTCTTCAATATAGTAGATTTGTGTGACGAAAAAATCGCGTGAGCACTACGAAACTTTCGCGTTGGTGTGAATACCAAGTTTCGCTGCCGTACCGCCGGCGAATTTTTCGCAGCGGAAAGTTTGCGTCGCGAAAGTTTCGCGTCGGTGTGGGGAGTCCTTTATGATAGCACCAGCGGGCGAGGTGTATGCTTTACCGGACTATAACAGCACCAGCGGATAGATACTGGGCATACACTGATATGCGTTCTGCCTTTTATATGTTATTTTGTGACGGGGATTAGATACCTAACTCTGCATCATTGATCTGTTTCCTTGTTCGAATCAGTGATGAGCAAAGTTTCATCCTATTTGTCAGAGGGCAGTTTTTTTATGTTTAGTTCGGTGGTTGTCTTAGTGACCAAAATGAGGTTTGTTAGCCAATCAGAAACGAATGCGGTTGCGCCTTAATTCGTTAAGGGAATGACGATTGTCATCGTGATACTGTTACGTAGATGTCTAACAGGATTCAGCGTTTCAGCAATGTGACTTCAAGTGGCAACTGACTTGCTGCAAACGTATTAGACGGTTTAATTGGACGCTGACGGCACTCTAACTTTATCAGATTAATCTGAAGTTTCAATAAATGCTCATTTCAAAAAATAACAACTTTACACAGAAATATAATGATCAGAACTAACTGAATTTTCAGTACCTACACTTATAAAAGACCTGTGATACTAAACAACACTCTGATACAAAACGTATTTAAAAATATAACCTATAAATTTGTTCCTCGAAAGCGCTTTAACAGCAGTCAGCGAAAATTTTTTGGCTGAAATTTTCTGCAGCCGCTTTATGCAGTCGCTGTATGCAGCGCTGTCGTCTAACGTCAACGCTGTAGAAAACATGCAGCCGCTTCAAAGGCTGAATTCTGTTAGACACAAGCATAGGGCGCATTCAGGGACGCTCAGGAGCTTAGCTAAGCTGTAATTTAGTCAGCGTTTTCTAAAGTGTCAGCACACAGTGATTCCCTGAATGAAGTTCGGAATTGCAGCTGTCTTACATGCTTCACTTACTATATGGGCGTGTCAATAAACGGTCAATCCCATCAATCGTCAAGTCAATGGTCAGAATAAACTACCTGACCAATCATCGACTGGAAAAATTGAATACTGATCAGTTTAACCGTTCACTTACCCCTGCCTATGTTAACCTTAAATATAAATCGCAGTATTAATCTATCGGTTTTGACTGTAATAGTTCTATAAATATGGATAATGGTGAATTATAGATTATTTATATAATGATGACAATGCAAAATTATGAACATTATTCGTTTAATGACAGGTTAGTTCAACCGGTAAATTTAAATTATGCCCCCACCACTTTTTTTGACAATTTATACGCTGAGTAAATATCTCAGCGGCTTTCTTTCAGCGGTCTGTCAGCTTGTCCATTCAGGGAAATAGCTTACTAGCCTCTCAGCCGCTGAGCGTCCCTGAATGCGTCCATTGACTTATGCAATGCAAATGTCTGCTCCAGGAAGGCAAGAATTTTTCTATTTTAAGGTTAGGATTCCCTCTTAAAAAAAAAAACAGTAAGCATCGCCTAATGTTCAAGTTTCTCTAAAATTTATTGTCCAGAACGACGTTATTAAAAATGGAAAACTTGGGTTTTAACACAACATCAATATAGAAATAAAATAATAAATCAAGATTTCAATTCTGCAATGCAAGAAAAAAGATAAGAAAAGGAAGTAATGAAAGAAATTTAAAAAATGAATTAAACAAATAAAAAGTGAGCCAATAAAAATCAGATTAGAGTAGGTCGTGTAATATCTGTGATTAATTGAATTAATTAATGTAATACATACATGGACTGTCAAATTTATTAACTTTTTATTTAATAAATATTTAAATATTTAATCACAGACATATATTTTCTTTGTACTGCTCAATCTAATCTGATTTTTATTTACTCACCGTTTACATTCGTGTTAAAAAAATTCTGGACACTTGATTTTTTAACTTCATTCGACTACAACAACAAAATGAGGGTTTAATTGAGCTTAAATTCTTGCGATTTGCATCTTCCCTAGTAAGCATACGAGAAAACACAAACATGTTTAATAAAATGTTATTAGTTTTTGAAAACAAAATTCTATTAAGTTAACAAAATTTAACATTTTTAGCTCCTGCAAACCACTATCAATTTTACGAGGGTGGTTTGAAAAGTCCGTGCACAATCAGAAAGATGGCACCACTGATGCGTATTGAGGTTATTTTCAGTTAGTAGCATCTCTTAGAAGAACACACCCCCAGTCCCTGTCAGATCGGTCTATTTTTCTGTGTTTGGCGTTCGTTTGAATCGAAGAAGTACAATGATTTCCAGAAAATGGACGAAAGAGAATGTCGTGAATTGATCAAACATTACTTTATGAAAGGCAAATCGTTTCATCAGACTAAAAAAAAAAAGCTTGATAAACATTATAGTAAATCTGCACGTTCGATTAGAACGGTTTATAAGTGGTTTCAAAATTTCCGGAGTGGCCACATGAGCACAAGCGACGTTGAACATCCTGGACGCCCTGTTGAAGTCACTACTGCAGAAAATACTCAGAAAATCCATGATATGGTGGTGTATGATAGGAGAGTGAAGGTGCGTGAGATTGTTAATGTGGGCACCGCGAATGAACGGGTACAAAAAAGTCCTTTTCCACCACAAAAACGCACCAGCTCACTCGTCTGGAGTTGTGGCAGCAAAATTGATCGAATTAAAGTTCCAACTCGTTCCGCATCCCCAATATTCTCTAGATTTGACTCCCTCGGACTACCCCACCGTCCTCAGTTGGCGCACCAGTGCCTGGGTTGCACGTAACCTAATCTGTAGGACTCAGCCGACTTGTTCGGTCGTGGCCGAACTTCCCACCAGTGAAGCAAACTGGTACCGTGGGGACCGGTTAGCCCGGAGGATACCCTCCCCTCCTCTGGGGTGGAGCGAGCTGAGGGGACCTCCACCGGTCGACTGGGTTGGACTCACGGGGCTAGTGGTTGATGGCCCGCATGCTGGGTTAGGGATGATGTCCACCCCATCCCGACGTGTGAACTGCGGATCTCAGTTCCGGCACTAGCCTGGATAGCTAGTAGGGATTAGATAGGTCTCCCTTCACCAGAAGGGGCGAGGGGTGTGCAACCCCGAACCAGTCTGGTAGCAGGACGACACTTTATAGTGTCAGCCACCGAGAGGTGGGCTTCCCTGCGCGTTGATTGAGCGTACCTCAATCCGATGGCTCTGGTCGGGGCCCGAGACGGTTAAGGGCTAACTTGCTCAGGTACCGCTCGTAGCGTTAACAGGGTAGATAAGGGGCTCTCTGTCTGTCTGTCTGTCTGTCTGTCCCTCGGACTACTAGTTGTTCCCTAGTTTGAAAAAATGGCTAGCGAGAAGGAGATTTTAGTCTAACGAGCAGGTGATTATGGAAACGAATACCTATTTTGCAGTGTTGGAGCAATCCTATTATTTGGAAAGGATTAACAAACTATAATAGTGTTAAACTAAGTGTATAAGCCTACAAGGACACTACGTTGAAAAATAAAAATAGTGCACCCAGAAAAATTAAGTAGTTTTAATTTTTGCACGGACTTATCAAACCACCCTCGTAATATCGTATATTGCTTCCCTGACCCCTTATAATAGCTTCGAAGTAACGAAATATATCCCAGTTAGAATTGAGATTTTGCTAATTTTCATTCATAATTGAAAGAAACTATTGTTATCTTTGTCACCAATCATTTTTTATCGTTTCATGGTTTTATGTGTAATGATTTATATAATAATAATAATAATAATAATAAGGTCTTTATTCTCAAAAATGAAATGAAATATACTGAATGTATGTTAACAAAAAGGAAAAGAGGCGAAGTTCAGCTAAATGCTGTTCTTACACTTAACCTCTATATTAAATAAAACTAACGCTGAATTAAACAAACATCACCCAATTTCAATCATCGATCAAGAATAACCATTCCTATACCTTCAACACGTAACCATGGCAACGTTTACCTTTAACGGACGACCAAACCTAAGTAACGCTTGTGAAATCCACCATAAGTGTACTAAATGATAAAGACAAGTTCGGTGCGAATAAAACATGAAAACATTAATTTCCACTATTTAGGAGAAAATATTTTAACTTTATTTTGAATTGCTCAAAGCTCAGTACTTTAAGATGGTCAGGAAGAGTGTTATATGACTTTGCAGCATTGTAGGAAAACGACCGTTCGAACATGGAAGTGGAATGTTTAGGCAGTAATAATACATTTTTATTGCGCCTATTGACTGTACTAATATCCTGAAAGCGTAGCAATTTTTGGTACAAATACGGTGGAGATTTGGTTAACAATAGTTTGTGAGTTAGATTTAATAAGTGCAAAAGCCAACATTTTTTTAATGTCAACCTGCCAGCCTCTTCCTAGAGATGGGCGATATATCGTTACCGGTGACTTTGTCGCTGTTACTCACTGGTCGCTGGAACTACCGGCGACTTGTGTAACATAAAACCAGCGACCGGTGACTAAAGAAAACTGTATTGGTGCTTCTACTTTCCCGGTTACTTACTTGACGCTCGTATAGACGATCGCCGCGCCGTTGCTACGTCGCCGTTAGGCTTATGAAAGCTGATCACTTTATTGAGAGCAGATTATTGTGTTGTGTCCGACAAGGGTATTAGTTGTTACTCCTATTTATTTGCAGTATCACCGAAATATTGCTGATGTCAAGTAAATATCAGTCTAGTTTTCCGTAATCAGTTATTACGCGAACGCAGTGACTATGTGATATGCGCAGCACAGAGAGCTTACCAGTGATATCGGTCGCCGTTAAAAGTAACCGTGATTTTGAAATAACCGTCGCTGAATCACCGGTGATCAAAAAATAACTGATACGCACATCCCTACCTCTTCCAGCTTATTCCATCGCCTTAAGCCGTAAGCGAATCGAATGCAATTATTTTGGACAACTTGTAATCGGTTTGCATCGCGAGAAGTTAATGCTGGGCCATAAACCATATCACAATAACTGATTTTAGATAGTATTAACGCATCTGTCAATAACAACCTTGATTTCGTGTCTAAAAAGTCTTTATTCATAAACAATTTTTTCAGGATACCGTAAGATCCCTGCATTAATGAGCTAACGTGCTTTCTAAATCTTAGATTCATGTCAATTATTACACGGAGAGAATTACGTTGTAAAAGTAAATATAAATATAGTATTTTTTACAAAAATTTATATTACTATATGTGACAGCAAAATCATTTTAATAACTTAAAAACATATTTGTATTAACTGTTATATATTTAAATTTATAAAAAGATATTCTAAAATGGCTAAAATATAAAATATAATATCGTTTAATATATTTATGTTCTAACATTTATATCTAAGAAAAAACGTATATTAAATTACAAATTTTATTAAAAAAAATTGTGCAAATCGGTTTTGATTACAGCGGATTCCTCGAGCATGCTCTGTACAGCTGTTTAAGGCCTCATTGGGCCAGAACTCCACCATAGAAAACATAAATATATTATATTGTGTTGTGTTGTCTATGAACTCCACTGCAAACCAAACCGATCTCTCCTATAGGTTATATGCCATTGCGATGTGAAAGTAATGAACAATTTAAGTAGAGACATCTTTCGATCGCTTTTTGACCTCAAATTTTATGCTGTAAACATCATATCTGCAGGCCGAACTCATAAATATTACAAAATCATATGCTTAATGTAATATAATCGCATTGTCATTTCTCTTAAGAGAAAAATTTACTTGCTTTACTTAAACAATTTTGCTACTTTTAAAACAATTTATTTTATTATTAATGATACTTTTTTTACAACACGGTTTTTAATATACATTTTTCTCAGTGTAGACCTAAGTTTTTACATTCTGGCACCAATTGCAATGCGTCGCCATTAATTGTTTAATTAATTGACTTTTACGCTGTTCGAAATTCGTTGTTTCATTTTATCCGGACCTGAGAAACTTTAATTAGTTGACGAATATCATCATTGATTTTTTTAATTGCTTCAACTGTTTCAGTAAAATAAAACGATTTGTACAGTTGCGTGTCGTCAGCATACTGATGAATCTCACAGTGTTGAATGAAACTGTGAAAGTCCGATGTATATATTAAAAATAGTAAGGGGCCTAAAATAGAGCCCTGCGGCACTCCTTTTGAAATAGGTAATAATTCTGAAGAACAATTGTTTAGTATAACTCTTTGCTGCCGATTAGTCAAGAAGCTACTCAAGAAGTTGACAGCTGTAGGGTCAAAACCATAATACTTTAGTTTTAAAAGCAAAATTTCATGATGTAACATATCGAACGCTTTACTATAATCAAGCAACGTAAGGACTGTAAATTTTCCCATGTCTCTTGAAAGTAAAATATCGTCCGTGACTTTTAATAAAGCGGTAGTTGTACCGTAACCCGATCTGAACCCCGAATGGCAAGAGGGAATTAAATTATGTTGATTTAAAAAACTCGTAACTTGAGAAGCTATAATTTTTTCTAAAATTTTTTACAGTACTGGTAAAATACTAATGGGCCTTAGTTGCAACGCGTTAGTAGGCATGGATACCTTGGGCAAAAGCTATATGTCCGCAATTTTCCAGCACGACGGAAATGTAGATGTTGCAATAGCGAAGTTAAGTATGTACGTGAGATGATCTATTATAAAAGGCAGAACCAAGTCTATCATTTTAACGGATATTTTATCGTGTGCAATAGATTTAGATTTTAAAGAGCGAAAAGTTTTTCCACCGACTCAGACGTTACAAACTTATGTGTAAATGTTTCATCTCCTAAAAGAGGGGTATCGTATTTATTTAGATTTTCAGAATGAATATCAATTGGAATGTCAGTAATAGATACTAAAAACTGCTTATTTAATTCACTTGCGGTGATAAAGTTAATGTCAGCAGAATAACGAGTATTATGACAAATATTAAGACTTCGAAAAATTTTCCACATAGAACTAGGGTTGTTATTGCGGATTTGGTATTGAGTATAGGCTTTCTTTTCACGGCGTATGGCGCCTGTGATATAGTTACGTAATTGTTTATAGTGTAACCAGTCATGAGAAGACCTAGACCGTTTGAATTTAGAGTAAGCATTATTTCGAAGTTTGATCATAGCTTTCAGAGTGTCTGTCAACCAAGGAGCAAAAGGTTTACTTATTTTTATGATTTTATAAGGAGCATGAGCATCGAAGACAGCATGAATATTATAATTGAGGTAATCAACCATATCATTAACATCAGTTAATTTAAAAATTACATCCCAATCAATATTTAAAACGTCTAATTTAAAATCAAAATAATTAAAAAATTTAAAATTTCTATAAACAAGAAAACGAGGTTTTTCCCTAGGTTTAGGGTATATTAAATCACAAGTTACCAAATTGTGATCCGAGATTCCATGCAAAGGAACAACTTCGGCATTCGTCACCACCTCAGATTTAGAACTTATAATAACATCTAATAACGTTTGTGTGAAATTTGTAATTCGAGTAGGTTTGTCAATTAATTGACTGAAGTTATAGGCCTGCAAGAATTCATTAAAACTACTGTTAGATGTAGATAATAAATCAATATTAATATCACCTCCAAATACGAACTCATCAAACAGTGGCAGCATAACAGAAAGGGCATTTTCAAGTTCATCCAAGGCACTTGACAAGCTGGAAGAGGGTGGTCTGTAAAATACACCTACGGCAATTTTTATGCCTTGAATAGTTAACGAAATCCAGATCTGTTCTAAGTTTCGGCTCGGCAAATTAATATCAAGTAAGTCACATTTGAGTGTTTCTTTTACATAAATTGCAACACCTCCTCCCCTACCTTCACGATCATTACGAAAGAGTCGGTATCCCTGCAACGCGTCAACCTGCGAAGACAACCAAGTTTCTGAAAGTCCAATTAAGTCATATGCGTTACTATTTACATGAGCTTTGAACAAATCAAATCCTGTGAAAACAGATCCTATGTTTAAAAAAGCGAAACCGAGATTTTTAGAGTTCATCTAATAACTGAATAACTAATTATGACATGCTTGAATTGATGACAAAAGTATTATTATAATATGTAATACGAACAAGTCAATAATGTTATAAGCCAAAAAGCAAAACAACCAGTAAATTTAATAGTGATCAACTATAGCAGAAGTAACACTAAAACTAATAGAATTAAAGCAAAGTAAAAACTGACCTTATTACTAATATCAATTCTTAACAAGCAAAGAATGAAAAATTTCAAGTGACAAAACGACACGTGATGCGTGCCCCAACTACTAGTAAAAAAACTAAAAAGTCAAATATTTCAATTACATATAATAACAACCGAAATGAAATTAAACTCTGACAGAAGAAAATTTTAATAGATAATTTATGATAAGTGAGTTTATACGTCAAGAACTGCAAGATCTTGTTGGAAAACAATTTTTTTGATTCCGTGAGGTGTATTGATGTAGATCGTCCGAATTTGTTGACTGCTGCTTTTAACCAGGACGCTCTAGATTTTGTTAGATCCTCTCTGATGATAAAATTTGAGCCTTTTAGATTTTTTTGTTTCTGTACACAAGGTCGCGATCTCTGAAGGACACAAATTTGATAATAACGGCGCGATGTCTTCCAGCCGACATTGCACCCACCCTGTGGCACCGCTCAATCATAGAAGCATTAAAATTTCTGTTGAACTTATCGCCAAAAATTTCGACTACTTTGTCTTCAACAATTTCGTTTTCCTGTTCTTGTACGCCCCACAAACGCAAACAATTTCTCCGCGAGTACTGTTCAAGTTTTTCCATTTGAGCCGACTGGTTTTTCAGAACACTTACTTCGTTCTTCATACCTGGCTTTCTAAACTCGCAATTTTATCATTATATTCTTGTAAAATTATTTCCGACACTTTAGCCACAATAGTGTTTATGAACGTTTCATTTGAACAAATTTCTTTGGTCGTTTTTTGGATCAATTTAGCAAGTTCTTCCGTATCAGACCTCGTGGACGGCATTTTATGAACGAAAAACGTTTCACTCACTACTTACTGTCTTACTTAGTATCAAGAAATTACACAGAAAATGTTACTGTAATTTAACGAAATACCACCAAAATAAGTTAGTAGCTGGAGCGCGCAAGATACACAACTACAGCCTACCGCACCGCATTGAGGAATATCGTAACCAAAACATGCTAAAAGAATCCTGTTTGAATGTACAAGTAGAAAAAATTGGGTGTCTGGAATTTTTTGAACACGAGGGTATCCTAACAGAAGATTGGGCACAGCATATAACAGATAGTATTATTGTTTTCATAAGCTCTGCGTCATAAATAAATCGCATCTGGCGTTGCATCATCAGACATAAAAAGCATAACTCCATCCTTTTTTTTTTCACCGTTGACAAAGGAATAATACTGAAATATTTGTCGATTGTAACTTCGGTGATTGATGATGCAGAGCTCAAGTTCCGTGAATTTGATAATAAGCAATTAACTTTACAAATAACTAGTGGAAGCAAATACTTTCGACAGTTGAATGAATGTGGAAAAAGAAATAAATGAATGCAATTTTGAAAAATGAATGCATTAAAAAAAAATTGAATAATTTTGAATTTTATAAAATTTCACTTGTATGAATATAATTGAAACACATTTTAAAGATTAATAACAACTATGAAAGAATTATATAACATTAGTTGCAGAGAATTAATTTCTCATCTTTGATGATAAAATGTAGACGAAAGATACAAATTTAGTTTGACGTTAAATACATTCTTGTTCTCATATCACAACGACAAAGCCTAATTTTCCGCTCCCTCAAATATATGTAAAAATGAGGAAAATCGTGGTGCCACTGCAAATATTCCCTTGTGAGATAACCGAAAACTTTCCTGTTTCTTGTCATAACTTTTTCATTTGCGACTTCGAGTTTGAAACTTCTTCGCAAAAGGGCGTTCCAGGAACGATTTGATTATCTGAATTTTACTGTCTACGTTTATTTTCAGATTTATGAACATTTTATACGCGCGATTTTACAGAACTATTAATTTTATGTCGAGTGAATTCATTATTAATAAAAAAATTCGTTGTCTTTTAATTACTAAAAATATAGAAGTACAACAAACACTGTATTATTTGTGGTTTAAATTGTTTATTTTTTATGTGAAGTGTATGAGAGGGGCTTTCATATTTCAGGATGATTTCACGCGAACAATTCCACAGAGAGAAATGTGTTCAATTTCATTCGGAAAACTATGACAACTAGTGAACGACCAGAATTTTCACATCACAATTAAACAACATAATTTCAATATCTCTGAACCACATGGGATTACAGCCGAGTTAAACATTTAACTCTGTAATTATCGAGATAACTAACTTAGCGGGGTTGCGCTCGAATTGTTATTTGCTGCTGTATCGAATTAGAACAGTTTTTTGAAAGCTGCATATAGGGTTCGAAAATTACATTGTGGAGCGTTCGCTCTAATGGATTTACTTTACGCGAAGTTGACCTGCGAGATTACGAAGTTCTGTCCAATAACATTGATTAAGTTTGTAAATGCGCGCTTCGGATATTGAATATCATGAAGCAATTTCAGTCACTTTATTAGTTGTCCCCGGGCTTTGTTTAAATTCCGATCGAAGCGAAATAATCACTTGCAAGACCGAGTTTACGAATCGGGAGGTCAGGAGATCTATTCCTTTTTTTTTATTTTGCTTCCGGAAGTTCTCGTTTTAATCTGGAGTGTCGTTCGTACGACGGAGTTAAAGACTTTGTAATTCGTAATTGACTCAAGTTTAATTAAAATTTTGCGACCTTAATTTGAGTTTCTTTTCAATTTCAATTCAACCGTAAATTGCACTGTCATATAAACAATCAAAATATATGTGTTTTAAGAATAGAATCTATTCTGGGTACTTGAACATACATATATTGATCGCACTGTGAGAACCGCGCAAGTAACTTATTTCCTTACCAATTTCCTCAGAATATATTCGACTAGCGAGCTGGTAACGTTTTCAGTGTTTTCAGCGCGCATAAATCAACTCCCAACCGGAACGTCCGTGAATTACGGAATTATACGCGAGCTAAACTTATAACTACGATTTTAATTGTGTGTGTGTGTCCTGAATTATTTTCATTTGTTTCACAGTAATTAAATTTGTCACGAATTAATTAGAACACGACTACGACAATATTTATGCTCTCTGCTAAATTGTATATTCACTAATATTATTGCTTAAATAATTTTGTTTCTCGACAGTTACTTACTTTTAAATTTATTAATTCTTTTGTATATTACTCTTCATATTATTATTTTCATTTCAAACAGTAAAATCAGACATCTCTGTGAATTTACTAATATTCTCTCTTTATTCGATTTTGTATCTTTCCAGTATACACGGTGATTCAAAACTGTCTCTCGGTATTTTCAGGGTGAATAGAACATCAAAAAATAAAGTCACCTTTTTTATATAATTTTTTTTCCAAAAGTCAATAACAAGGGAGATACAATCCCCTGAAAGAAGGGTGAAACATATTGCTTTTTCTTTTGAATACTTTAAATTATCAAACTAATGTTGAATCTCATATTTTAAGGCACCTAATTGAACAATTACAACTCATTTATCAGAACCTCCCTTCCTTTTGAGGGAATCCCTTTGGGAAGTTTATAGTAACAATATGCAGTAGGTACATAACTTTTAAACCTCAAAAACGATTAGGATTATCGAAATGCAACAAGAGAGCTTTTTGTGCCAAATAATCTAAAGAATATTGTCTTCGCAAATTTTTGATGAAATATGTAAAAGATAAAAAATTAACGATAAAATACTGAAAAGTCACCCCCTCAAACTACCCTACCTACCACATAAAATACATTGTTCAGTTAGGTATCTTATAGCTGAGTTTAAAATATTAGTATGATAACTTACAGGATCCAAAAGATATTGCCAAAAAAGCAACATTTTCCATCCCCTCTTTCAGGGCTTATTCGCTTTTGGAAACAATTTTATATAAAAAGGTTACCTTATTTTTTGATGTTCTATTCACCCTGAAATATTGGGAGACAATTTGGATTCACCCTATATAGGAAAGTTACAAAAAAAATCAAATTAAGAAAAAAACTAAAAAGATAATTTAATAAAATGTAAATATGCAATGAAGCGTAACCTTGTAAATATAACTCAGGAATATTGAAGGTCGATATAAATTTAATAAATCCAAAAATGCAAATGGAAGACCCGTCGACGAATGAGCAATATTCGCATTCCAGTTGTCACATGCCTCAAGTTCAAACTTGAAATCGCTTAGTTTCTGTGTGAGTTCACTACCATATATCAAGAGAATCGGAGAAACTATGTAAATTTGCCGTCGTAACTGTAATTAGTAATTAATCGAATTCGAAACAAGTTTGAAACAGCAATAAGCTTGGTCTTTATTATTATTCTAAAAAAATATGTTCTACAAAATTATGGATTATTTCGGTTTTATTTAATTAAAAATATCCTAGCCACTGGTACGTAGAACGCTGTTGAGCGAATTTTTGTCGAACGAATAACATTGATTAGTTTGCCTTTGTTTGTCAGTGGTCTGCATGAAAATTTGATTAAATTTCAATTCATTGAACGTCTGACTTGATTATTTTGCAAAATTAATCATTTCCATTTATACGTTTATAATAAATAATAATAATAATTCGTTTGAAAATAAAAACATTGATTAATGAATATAGGGAACGTGATTTTACGTTATGGTGGTCCAAAGGTAATTCCTAACATCAAAATATATACCGTGAATTTATTTTAACATAAAACATTGCTGTTACCTACGAATCTGAGAATCTATAGCAACATTTACAATTTGTAATTAAACTGTCCTTTTTAAAATAGAACATGAAATGACATCAGCTGTCATGAATCTATTCTGTTATTAGTGATTTAGATAGACTTGTACTACAAAATAATAGCGATTCTTTCAACTACATTAGATAAGTTTATTCTTTTTTAAGATAAGTAAACTTAAAGCATAACGAAAACAGAAATTCTTTAATTCAAAACAAACACCACAAGTTTTCAAAAATTTCTTCATTTACTTTCATGCAATATCCTAAACGATTATAAAAGTTGTTAAATGAATTAATTACTTGTCCAGGGGTAATTCTTCCTGATACATTTTCACAAACTTTCTTCACCTGACAGATGTTCCAAATTAAAATGGACAAATTTGATATGACATTAGAAACCCTAACGACGGCAATCATACAACGACATTTTTAAAAATTGGAATTAGTTTCCAGAGTAATATGAACAGCAATGTTTCATATTAAAATAAAATCACGGTATTGCTATTTAGTTAACTCACTTAAGGGTCAGTTTTATATTGGAATTTAAACGAGACTTTAAAATTAAAATCACATTCAGATGTGTGAACAAATGTGTTTTCATATTTGATTGTACATATTGCGGTGTTAATGCATATGCGTATTTCTTTGAAAATTTCTTTAACATAAGAAAAAAATTTGAAAATAATAAAAAAATTAAGGATAGTTTATTAAACGTATTTGAAAAGAATTATTTAAGAAATTTTTTAATTGAAGTTAGTTTTCTCAAATCTTTTAATTTTAAGTAAATATTTTTAGAAATAATAATAATAATAATAATAATAATAAATTGTCTTTATTGTTATGGCGAAGTTTAGCCAACGCTATTCACTTAACCATCAAAAATATACATTTACATTCAAGCGTCGATTTACCGTAACAAGGAAAAAAACAAATGATAAATATAAATAAAGACTGGCTGAATTTCAGGAGCACTGCATACAGATCAAATTATACGTACAATACAAAATATTTTAATTACCAAAATACCGAAATACGAGTGTATCACTGTGTAAGAGTAAATATATTCGAACACACACAGAGACTTTAATATCAAGTTCTATCATTTAAAAAAGAAGTATATTTCTTTTTGAACGTACGTAAGGAACATGATTTTAGTGATTGAGGCATACTATTCCAAGTGATTGGTCCATTGTACGAAAAAGATCTGGAGAATAAAGTTTTGGAGTGTTTAGGCAAAATAAAGTTATTTTTAAAGCGGGTATTAATTCCATGAACACAATCATACTTAAGCAACTTCGTAGACAAATATTCGGGTTTAGAATTTTTAACAATTTTATTAAGGAAAACAGCAAAATGTAATTTTCTTCGATTTTTCATGTTCAGCCAACTCAATTCCTTCAGTTTATGTGAAACATGGTCAAAGTGTCTGAGATTATAAATAAGTCTAATACAAGAGTTCTGAACTCTCTGAATGCGAGTCTCGGTTAATGAATCTATACAGGATCCATACACAACATCACAATAATTGAAATGACTTAAAACTAAAGAATTAGTAAGAATTTTTCTTAAATTTGTATCAATGATATGTCTGTTGTTATAAAGCATACGAAGTGAACAGTAAGATTTTTTTAACATTTTATTAACATGATCCCGAAATCTTAATCCAGTGTCCATATGAAGCCCAAGATTTTTCGCAACCTTGGAAATAGTTAAAGGCTGACCTAATATACTGAGACTGCATTTAGCAGCAGCTTCCTTACTTTTGTTACTACCAAAAACTAAAAGAGATGATTTGGCTGCGTTAATACATAAATTATGAGTTTGTGCCTTTTGAATTAAATTATTTAAATCCTCAGATATCAAGTCAAAATCAATATTAACACTCTCACATGAGAACTGCTTATAAATCTGGGTGTCATCAGCGTATAAGGCACATTCACAATGATTCAAAGTTAATTTAAAGTCAAACGTATACAGAATAAACAATAAAGGGCCTAAAATACTGCCTTGAGGAACGCCCTTTGAAATAAAGGGCTCGGAAGAAACACAATCTCCTATCACAACACTTTGCGTTCTATTACATAAATAATTACACATAAAAAGTATACTTATAGAATCAAATTCAATGTATTTTAATTTTGCTAACAGTACTTCATGATTAATAGTGTCAAAAGCTTTCGAGAAGTCCAAAAAGATGAGGGCAGTTCCGAGACCTTTATCCCAAGCTTCAAAAATATCATCACAAACATTTACTAAAGCTGAAGCGGTACTGAATCCTTTTCTAAACCCAGATTGAACGTTGGGAATTATATTATTCTCAGTTGCGTAATTCATAATTTGCTTGTAAACAATCTTTTCAAGGACCTTTGAAAGTGTGGGAAGTATACTGATTGGTCGCAAGTTGGAATATTCAGAAGGAGAGCTCTTTTTGGGCAAAGGGTGTACTAAAGATTTTTTCCAACAATTAGGAAAATAACCAACTTCCAAGCAACAATTTACAATGTGGGTTATATATTTTGCAATATGTGGTATGCAGTATCGTAACATTCTTATAGAAATTCCATCAATACCGTAGGCATTAGATTTAATATTATTTACAACTTCAATAACCTCTTCAGTTGTTGCAAGTTGAAAATGGAAATTAAAATCTATCAAATTGTTACAGGAATAATAATTAAGGGCATCACTACAATCTTCATCAATTTGTGAAACAGAATCAATAAAATAATCATTTATTTCATCAACATTTGTTAAACTATCAGGAATGTCTGCAGCTTTAGATTTATAAATATTCATACTATTTAATACTGACCAAGTCTTATTCATGTTAGATTTAGACAAAGTACTTTAAATTCTATTAGAAAAGAGAAAAGGGTTTACCTTTTCTCTTTTCTAATAGAATTTAAAGTTATATTACGCAACTGTTTATAATAATCCCAATCCGCTGGAAGTCTAGTTTGTTTAAATTTAGTTAAAGCATTATTTCGAAGTTTAATCATGTGTTTAATAACATCCGTTAACCACGGAGCTTTAGGTTTCGACACACGCACCGTTTTGAGGGGAGCATGTAAATTAAATAAACCAATTAAGTTATTATTAAAAAATTCTAGTTTAGCCTCAATGTTATTTAATAAACAAATATCATTCCAACGCATGTTCAAAAGATCTCGAATAAAGATTTGATAAGAAAATTTGCTAAAATCACGATAAGTCACATATTTCTGTTTGGCAGGAGGAACAGTAATAGCTAATGTACAATAGGTAAGCAAATGATCCGAAAATAAATCTGCATTTACGGTACCGCATTCAGAAGCAAGATCCTTATTTGATACAAAAATAAGATCAAGTAAGGAACTGCAATTAGCAGTTATTCGTGTGGGTTCAGCAACAATTTGACTAAGACCAAAACCATCAAAACAATTAATAATTGAGCAAGTGGCATTAGTCGAATTTAAAAGGTTAATATTAAATATTTACAGTTGGTTCTTGTCCGATGGAATTTGTATCCTGACGAAGCTGTCGAACGACGGTGAAACGTAAAGTGTTATAGTGCGCGATTTCGTGTCCGCTTAAAAGATTTTGTGTTAATATTAAAATCTCCAAGACATACAAGTTCATCGCAGTTAGGAATTACAAGAGATAGTGACAAATCCATTTGATCAAAACATTCAATCACATTATTTTGAGGTGGTCTATAAATCACACCTACAGCTAAAACATTTTTTTTAACTTAATACTAATCCATAATTCCTCAACTGCATTTCCAGAGTTAAGTTGAAATTCCTCACAGAACAAATTTGATTTTACATACACACATATCCCGCCTCCACGTGTTAAACGATCCCGTCTATGCAAATCGTAACCCTGGATTTTAACAGTTTCGGATGTTATATCACTCGTCAACCATGTTTCAGAAACTCCAATCACATCATAATTACCCTGTAATACAATGCTCCTGAATTCAAGAAAGCCTGAAACCAAAGACCTTGCGTTAATGTCTGCAATTTTTAGATTAGACATTATAAATACAGCAAAAACGAACGAACGAAACAAATAAACAAAACAAAAAATGCTAATTTAAAGATAATTTCAGAACTTAATAATGATAATACTGGGAAGTAGGTAAAGTTTAAATAACTTTAAAAAAAAATTAAGTAATTAATTAAGTAACAACTTCTGTTTAACAGCACAAAAAGTTGCTGCCGCTTATACTGAACGCGCTAATCCGACTTCTCTCCATTTAATTTCTTCAGTTCATCTCGATCAGTAACCACATATTTTCTACCCTTATACCTGATGCAGATCCTACCATCTGAAGTCCAGACCTTTTCCCTCGAAAATTGCGTAACAGCTTCTTTATAAATTTCCATCCTGGTAAATGTGAGGTCCTCCTTGATAATTATTCCCGAATTTTTTAATAGTTTTCTGCTACTAAGTACAGCTTGCCGATCCTTGTAACTTAGGAATTTAACAATAATGGCCCGTTGTTTTGATGAATTTCTTACAAGAGCATTATCAACATTGCCATTCCCTGAACTGGTTTCTTGCTTGCGACGACCGATGCGGTGCGCTCTTTCGATAACATTATTGCTCAAATTTAATTTCAATTTATTTTTAATTAATTCCATGACTAACTCATCAGCATTTTCATCACTAACTTCTTCAATTCCGTAAATCCGAATGCAATTACGTCTTGAATATTGCTCTTGATGTTCCAATTTTTTTCGAATTTGAGAATTTTCCTTTTTCAGTTGTTCCATATTAGTTTCAAGTTCATTTAATTTCTGATTTTGAGCTTCAGTTAGGTTTTGCACTGTTTTTATAACAATTTGCGTAACTTTTTCAACAATATTAGTAATGAACTTTTCATCACTTAAAAGTGAGCACATGGTACCTTTTACTAGCTCGGAAATATCGTCTTTTGATCGTGTATTATACATGTTCGAATTTTCTCCAATTAAATCAACTTTCACACACTAACTAGCACTTGTATCGATAAACTAATTTCAAATATAACCGAAGACAAGTACAAAAATTGATGAATTAAGCCGGACCAAGCGATACACGTCTACTCTGCTCGACGCATCAACTTCGTACTTGATATCAATAAAAGATTAACTATGTATTACAGATAAATTATTTAAATTTTTTAAAGTAAATACTTAGGAATTAAGTTAGAATTGTAAATATTAGGATAATTTATTTAACGTCAATATAATTCAATGTGTAAAGGAAACCGTAGGTTATAGTAAGAAGTTCGGAGAATAAACAAATGAGGGCGCTGTGTTAGTTATCACGTGAACTTATGACCTGTCACGCTATAAAGCCGCTGACGCGCGGAATCCGATTTATGCAATGGAACCTTTGCCGGATTATCGTACGGAAGACGAGTGAGTAAAACTTTCGTGGGAAGGTTTTGTGAAAAACCCGAGCTAAATATTGTAGATTACTGTAGATTACCGTTAAAAACCCGAACTTCTTCTTGCAGAATATTAAATAATTAGTTTGTGAAAATTAATTATTTAAAGTGGTACAATGAACTGTGTTTTACGTTTTTATTCTACGGCATTCTTTATTATACACCCACACACACACACGCACACAACTCTGACATTAGATAATTTTAAATGGAAAGACTCGCGAGTGCCAACTACATCCAAAATTTATCACATAAAATACACTCTACAACAAAGAAACTGGTCTACGAGATACACTGCAAAATTCATCATCGAAGAAGAGGCTCCGAGAAAAAAACAACAAAATAAGAAAATAAAATAATAATAATAAAAAAAAATAAAGAAATTTCCAAAATACCCTGAGAACACAGCAATAAATTGTCGTCCAAAGTGACGAAAAACACAGGAATATGAATGTGACTTTACATTTAAGGTCTCCTTTAAATTTAATTATAAAACTGGCCCTTAATCCAAAAATTGATAATAAAGAGATACGGGGCGTTAAAATCAAAATTTAATTTTAATTTTCTTCAATAGTTCTCAAAGTTTTTGGATATATTAAGCACCGACTCATTTCAATTGATATCTGACAATAATTGAAAAGAAATAAATTGATAAGATTACGTAATTCACCAATGACTCTTCAATATGCCATAAGAATCACTTGAAGAGAATACGGTTTTTGGCAAATCAACTATCATGCTTGTTACATATCAATCATAACAAGCGAAACAACTGATATGAAATGAACTTCATTGCTTTAAACAGTGACATGCTCTTAATTTGACACGTACACGTGCAAATCCAAGGCTTTCAATTTACAAATGTTGATCGGCCATCTCGTGGTGGAGGAGTTGGGCTTTACATTAGTAATTCTTTACACTTTCAAAAAATTCTTGAAATTGTATCGTTTGATAACCTAGAGCAGTTATGGGTGAAGTTAAAATTAGGAAAAAAGGTATTATGCGTAGGTGTGGTATATCGTCCCCCTAGATACGATATACAAAACTTCTTAGACGACTTTGAAGATACATTAAGTACGGTTATGGCAATATCTGATGAATTCCTGTGTTTTGAGGATTTTAACGTTGATCTTCTAAATGAGGACGCGCAGTCGACTCAGTCATTATGTCATTTATTACGTACCCTGGGTTTAAAACAAATAATCGACAAGCCGACGCGTGTTACATTGAGAAGTGCTGCATTAATAGATCACATCATAGTGTCGGAATCCCTGGATATGGTGTCATCTGGTACTGCTTCTGTAGACCACATATCGGATCATTATTTAATTTTTTGTGCCATAAAAGTGAAGACAACGTTGAGACAACGAATTTTGTTAAGACGTATCGCAGCTACACAGGTTTTAGTTATGATCTGTTTTATTTAGATATGATCAGATTACCATGGCCTTACATTTTTTAATTAAACACCTTTGATGACAAAGTAGACTTTATAAACAATTGCATAATTTATCTTTTTGATTTGCATGCCCCATTAAAATTTTCACGTTTTACTAAGAAAAATGCACCCTGGATCAGTGACACAATTAAAACGCTTCAATCATTAAAATTAGATGCTTTACGTGCTTTTAAGGATAATAGAACGGTGGCTAGTTGCGAATATTATAAATCTATACGCAATCAACTGACATTTGCTTGTCGTAAAGAAAAAAAAGTTTATTTCCATACTAAATTGCATGGCGCTAGCAGTCCTAAAGATGTTTGGAATGTGATCAAAAGCTCTGGAATATACTCCGTTAAGAAAAAAAAAGGACAAATTCCGAATCATCTCCAGAACGTAAATGAATTGAATGACTTTTTTGTCAATATCGAGAAATCAGCCCAAACAACATAAAATGAACTGGTACAATTCTATAACAGCAACACTTTTTCAAATAAGTTTTGTTTCAAAGAAATTACTGAAGATGAAATTCTCAAAATATTTTCCAATATTAAATATACAGCTGTCGGATCGGATGGAATCAGTATTACAAAGCTTAACTATTGTATACCATTTATTCTTCCTTATGTAACGCATATTATAAATTTTTGTCTAACTGAGAGCGTTTATCCTGTGTGTGTTGGAAGGAAGGACGTGTGATTCCATTGGCTAATGTGTCGGCACCCACAGGCTTTAAAGATCTAAGACCTATAACTATTCTCCCGACATTATTATCAAAAATATTAGAGAAAATAATTGAATCTCAGTTACGCTGTCATTTGAATCAATACAATGTACTTCCCGAGAAACTGTCAGGCTTCAGAATTGATCATTGTTACTAACGCGGGTTAGGCTGATCTGACAGTTCATGAATGTATTAGGTTAATTAATTCAGTTAATCACAGACATACATTTTCTTTACACCGCCTACTCTAATCTGATTTTTATTTGCTCACTTTTTACTTTATATACATGTCGATTTTCATCTGAACTACATGTATGTAATTACCATCAGTACGCCGATGATACGCAAACTTATTATTCGTTTGGTCCAAAAGACTTGAACAAATTTGATACAAATATCGGAGAGACATGACCTAATAATAAACGCTTCTAAATCGTCCTTACTTTTATTTGGTGGCGGTACTCAAAGAAATGCTATTAAAGAAAACATTAATATTAAAATTAAAGGTACACCTCTTAAGGTTTGTGAAAATGCCAAAAACTTAGGTATAATATTTGATTCCAAGCTTCGGTTTAAAGAGCATGTGTCGTTTTTAATCAGACGTGCGTATAGAACACTCAAAATGTTATTTTATAATAGACATATACTAAATCAAAAACTAAAGCTCATGTTATGTGAATCATTAGTCTTGTCGTCATTCAATTATTGTGATTATTTGTATGGGCCCTGTCTTGATAAGGTTGACAAAAAAGGAATTCAAAATGTTCAAAATGCGTGCATTCGTTTCATTTTTGGCATACGAAAGTTTGATCACATATCAAAAGCTTTAGGTCAATCCGGATGGTTAAATATGGACAACAGGAGATATTTACATGCTGTAAATTTATATTACAAAATTTTAAAATCACAGAAGCCGCCATACCTTTTTGCAAAGGTCAGATTCAGAACTGACGTTCATAATATTAATATTCGTAAAAAAGACTTCCTCACACCGCCACTTCATAGAACAGCAACTTTCGAACGATCATTTACTTACAATATTGTTGTCAAATGCGTGAATCGTCAACCTCGAAAGTTTAAAATGTCGTCGCTGTATATTTTTTAAAATGCAATTCGGAATAAGCTTATGGGAGAACAATCGTTGTAACTTTGCATTTGCAGTCACGATAACGAAAAAAGGGAATAAAAAAACAATCAAAGACAAAACATATTAACTTTATACCAACAAAATGTATTGTTTGCTTAAAATACTTATATAACATACTCATATAACATTCTCAATATTAGTTCCTGGTGGTTTAGTATGAAAACCAAACGTCGGTCCTGACAGTCCGACGGTCTGATACCACACCATTTGGTTTAGTGATACATATGAAATTTTTAGATCCATATGGTTACTTAATTTGTGTTTAATATTATGAACCAATAAAGGCATTATTATTATTATTACACATACGGCATGCTTCTTATTTTTAAAATACTCTAACATTTCTGACTTATGGAATTTTTTATCAAAAAATTGTTATTACCTCCTTTCTTAAGCCATTTGATTTTTTCATAAATAATTTAAATTTTATAAGTACTTGTGAGTAGTAGTTTCTTATTCTTATTCTTGTTGCCAAATTTATTTAAACAAAACTGAAACAACTAGAGATAGACAAGTTCTGTTTAATGCCATGTTGTTTCAAATGAGGTGTGCTATTATTTGTCAACATTTTTCTATTACTTGTCAACATTTTTCAATACCCTATAAATTTGCATATTCATTTAACGTAGCACTCAAAATATCCAAATATATTTAAGCACAATTCTGAAAAATGCGAAATGACGGCAAGTAAAAAAAATATTTCCCCTGTTATTAATGTTTTCCCTATTATCTACCCATTATTTCAACATTTCGTATTAGTTAATTCTTCATTTAAATGCAAGCACCTTGACCCCTTTGCATATCATTTCCCTGTTAAAATATTGAAAACGATTACAAAAGTTAGCCATTTAATGAAACACTTTGTGGTCGTTTCTCGATAAGCGAAAATTGGGTCAATTCAGGAAAATTTGAATTTATATGTAGTTTGTTTCTGCGGAATATAAAGGTGCTGGTTTCACAAAAATTTTCTGCAGATGTGATACACCTGACGACGACGTCTAATCCTACTGGTAAAGGCACGTGATGTCATCTATCTTAATAAAATCTTTCCCCCAACGCGTTTTCCCAGTTCGGAAGATTACACCTAAAAACAAAGTACCTGGCGTAACGCTCTCTGGGTAGGCATACATCTTTATGACAGATTTATGTTTAGTATGAAAGAATATTGCTCCTATATTTATTGATTTATTTACCAGAATGCTATTTTCAGGTTAAAAACTTTCAGAGATGAAATCTACGGGCAATATCTGCTTTTTCTCATCCATTTTGGTTCCTATTAAACAGAACAATCGACGTTCTGATTAGTATTCTCAATGTGATCGAAATTTGAAGCCGGATCGCAGATATATATAATTACGAATTTTAAATTTTAATTGATTTAATGAAGCACGTGATGGGAGAGGAGCCCCCTGTGAATGCCCGAGGCATGGAAAAGGAGGGCGTACGTTTTTTGTCGAATTCAAATTGGGCATTAATTAATAGCTCTGCGTTTAATTGCTTGTTAGCCGGAGTTTCGTTTTACATGTACCATCAGCTTGAGAGCTAATTAATCGTCGCTTGCACGTACTCATTTTCCACACTTTGTACAATTAGGCACACCGCCGCGCCGTTATGATACAAATAATTAAAAAGTCACAGTTTGCTTCGAAAATGTTTTCAATTTCTGTAATTTTTTTTATAACATTTTACTAATGGTACAAAGCAAATAAATAATCTTGTGACACACAGTCATTCTCCCTTTTTTATCTTTCTGGAATTAAATATTCGCGTTAGTCAATTAAATAAAAGCTGGTAAATTACAACTGGAAGTAAATCGAATTACTATTGAAGTCTGGTTTAGAAAAACAAGATCTCTAAGGACAGAGACACTCCGTACAATCTTAAGCTTTCAAGTAATGCTCCGATTACAATAAAATGGGATGGGTTGCAGCAGGATCCTTTGGTGCACGCTATACAGTTTGGATAATTGTGTAGAATATGTTCGTTATTAAAGCGTCTATCAAGAAGAGCGAATTTGTGAAGATGACATAGAAAGCTTTCCGTATCTACTTTACGCTCAGTCGAAACACCTTATTGTTATGGGATGGAAGAGCCATTGATTCCATCTTGAAAAGAAAACTATTTAGAAGACCTAAGCGGATTTAAATATTTTCTGAAGAATATATCAACCGATGGTGAAACACTGAGTGATTGTGCGAATTTTAAATGTCCGTTAAAAGAGTTTGTTATACAGGGTCTTTGGTAAAGGATGTCCGTAAATTTGGAAACAGATTCAGTGATAAAAACTAAGGATAAAAGTATATGTAAACATTGAGCTCAGCTGTCGCCTTCAGAAGATATACAGCATTTTATGTTTTGCACATATTACATTATGATGGAAACTAGATATCTAAAAGAAAATAAACTGAAACAAAAAACAATACTAATTATAAAAATTGTTTGAAGTGGCCTCCGTCTATTTGAAGACAAACGTGCGCTCTTTGCTCTATAGAGCGACAAACTCTCCAATACTTCAGGAATCCTAACACTTTCACAAGCGTTTTGTATTCTTTCAAGAAGTTCCTGTCTTGTGTTCACGGTACGAGCATAAACTAAACCTTTAACATGTCCCCACAGATAATAATCGAGAGGATTGAGATCCGGGGATCCCTGTGGCCATGCGACCGAACCTCCTCTTCCAATCCATTTTTGGGGGTAATGATTATGTAAAAATGTCGTACATTTAATGCAAAATGATCGGGAACTCCGTCATGCATAAACCAGCAATCACGTCTTCTTACTAGAGGTACATTTTCTAATAATAGTGGCAACGATTCTTGTAAGAAATGTGCATATTCATTCAAACCATTCAATTATTCCGCACCAAATATTGATGGAAAATTGATGCTGATGTCTCATAGAAATCACAGCTTGTGGATTTTCATCACACCATCTGAAAATTGAAAACACCGTACCTGGTAAAACACGCTTCGTCTGTAAAAATCTTCTTTAAGGTAAAGTCAGGGTCTTGAGCGATTTGTTGTAAAATAAATTGAGAAAATAAACGACGCTGGTTGTTATCAATTGGTAATATAAGATCTTGAACTGATATGGATACAGTTGTTGCTCACGCACTACCCTCCACGCAGCGAAATTTGTAGCACTAGTAAATGCAGAAATTCGCCGTATGCTTATTTGTGGATTACCTTCAACGATGTTCAGTATCTCTTCATCAACATCCGGATTTTAGCGAACATTACGACCCCAGTCAGAAGAACGAGTTTGAAAGAACCATTTTCGCGCAATCTCCTATTTACACTCAAGAAGATTTTCGCGCATGGTAAATGTCAGTTTGGGTAATGTTCAGCATACAATCGAACAGCCCGAAGAGCATTACCGTCAGCCTTTCCAAAAATCAAGTGCATGTCCGCATATTCTTCAAAGGTCAACTCTAATGTCAACTGGTCAACTCTAATGTAAAACTGACTTTATGTTAGGTTACTTAGTAAAGCAATAGCCATCTAGATATAAATTATCTGGATTAAAAAGAAACAAAGCGTTGAAGCCCATATGTTTACATAAACTTTTTTGCTTACTTTTTTTATCATCGTATCTGTATCCAAATTTACAGACCAGCTTTACCAAATAGCCTGTATAATACTTTTCTAGATACAAAGGTTTATAGTGTTTATTTTCAACTTCCCTTTGCCCATCCAAAATATTTAATACGAAACGAAGACCCGCTCTATCATGCATAAAATTCATACTTTGGCGCACATTAAGAAGTAGATACATCATTTAGGAATTCGGAAAGATCTTCTTGTGGGAAAAGCAAATAACTTTCTGCGTTTAATCGATTTGGCAGAATGTTAATAAATTAAGAAGAGATAAGGGAATCAAAGGAATAGAATTCAGACGCTTAAATATCTTACCAGTTGATCAATCAACAATCCACCCCATACATTCAAACTGAAGTGATGATGATGATGATGATTTGTAATCCTTGTTACACGTCGATTTTTGGTATTCCAAATGTATTTTCATTGTGAGTGTTGAAGATACCATCACGTATAAACTCGTCCGTCCAAAGAATGAAGTGTTGGAAATTGAAATTTTGTTGTTGATAATCAAGATACCATTCCCAAAATCTACACTCAATTAGGTAATTGTTGTCTTTTAGATGTTGAACTTTCAAGTAATTATAAGGATGCTTATGGTCACACCACACACGGCTATAGTTAATGCCCAATCCTCGCTATTTACTAACATATCTAGTACTTCTTAGAGGACTGTTTCCGGGTCTAGTAAAGAATATGTCCTTAAACGCTCAAAATTTTCTTTAATATAAGTAATTAATTTACCTTACACTGAATGTATTTCTGCAATAAAACTGGCGAATTATTGCCTTTTAAAAGTTATGGTTTTTAAGAAGTAAGAAAAAGAAAACCTAAAATATATGTTTACAGTTGGTTCTTGTCCGATGAAATTTGTATCACAAAATCTTTTAAGCGGACACTAAATCGCGCACTATACACTTTACGTTTCGCAGTCGTTCGACAGCTTCGTCAGAAGTGAAAAATATGTTGTCAAAATAAACAAGGCTGTCAACGGAAACTGAAAAAGTAACTTGATTTTTTTTTATATATTACATTTATTTTTTAATCTAAAAATAATTTAAACATTACAAATGTTAAAAAATTGACAGATCTATGTTCTATTTAAGGAATCGAGAAAACTACAAAATGTATCGTTTAAATTTGCAAAATCAGTACGTTTATTAATAGAATTCGACGACATTTTTATTTTACACATTTCCATAAAACTTTTATGAAATTATTTCTTTAACAGATCGAGCTGTTTTACTTTCAGATAAACTTTTCATTTATGATAATTTAAATTTAATAAAAAAGACTCTTGTTCAAAATTCTTATCCAATACATCTTATAGAATCAGTAATAAAAAATCGTGTTAAATATTTACAAAATTCAAAAATCCACAATAACAATAAACAAACTTCAAACAAAAAATACATATCATTACCCTACATTGAACCACTATATGACACATTTAAACACATATTCAAAAAACACAATTTAATTTTAGCTAGCAAATCTGTAAATAATTTAAATAGTATTTTCTCAAATTTAAAAACCAAAACACCAAAACTAAAACAACCTAACGTAGTTTATGAAATTAAATGTTTCAATTGTAATTCATGTTATATTGGAGAAACAGCCAAAATTTAAAAAAACGTCTAGACCAACATAAATATCATATCCAAAAAAATAATCAAAATCATTCAATGCTTGTAGAACATTCATTAGAAAATGACCATAATTTTGATTTTGAAAATACTAACATTTTATATTACGAGTCTAATATTTTCAAAAGACGTTTTATTGAAATGTGTAAAATAAAAATGTCGTCGAATTCTATTAATAAACGTACTGATTTTGCAAATTTAAACGATACATTTTGTAGTTTTCTCGATTCCTTAAATAGAACATAGATCTGTCAATTTTTTAACATTTGTAATGTTCAAATTATTTTTAGATTAAAAAATAAATATAATATACATAAAAAAAAAAAAAAAAATCAAGTTACTTTTTCAGTTTCCGTTGACAACCTTGTTTATTTTGACAACATATTTTTCACTTCTGACGAAGCTGTCGAACGACTGCGAAACGTAAAGTGTATAGTGCGCGATTTAGTGTCCGCTTAAAAGATTTTGTGATACTAAAGTATATGTTAAGGAAAGGGATACATTTGTATGAAAATAAATTTTAAGGAAAGGAAACCTAAAATACAATTTTAAGAGAAGGTAAACCTTTGGCTGCAAATACATTTTAAAGGGAGGGAAACTTTTGTGTGCAAATATATTTTAAGGAATGGGAAACCTTTGGGTATAAATACAATTTAAGAGAACAAAAATTTTTGTAAAAAAATTTTGTGCAAATCGGTTTTGTTATGCCATAGCCAGCTCCATTAACATTCACTGACGTGTATGGGCGCATTCAGGGACGCTCGGCGGCTTAGCTAAGCTGTAATTTAGTCAGCGTTTTCTAAGTGTCAGCACACAGTGATTTCCTGAACGAAGTTCTGAATGGCAGCTGTCTCACATGCTTGGCTTACTACATGGGCGAGTTAAATAAACGGTCAATCCCGTCAATCTGCACAAAATTGTCAAGTCAACGGTCAGAATAAACTACCTGACCAATCATCGACTGGAAAAATTGAATACAGACTCAACCAATAAATTTAAATTATGCCCCCACCACTTTTTTTGATAGCGCTGAGGAACTCAGCCTACAATTTATGCGCTGAGTAAATATCTCAGCGGCTTTCTTTCAGCGGTCTGTCAGCTTGTCCATTCAGGGAAGTTGCTTACTTAGCCTCTCAGCCGCTGAGCGTCCCTGAATGCGCCCTATGTATGGCCGTTTCAATTCGCTAAAAATTCGGTTCCGAGAAAGCATGCCGTGGAGTACTCCCCTCAGCGCTCCCTATTAAAGATACTACAGAACTACTCATAGTAACATAATGACAACTGCAATTACTTAAAAACTCACAAGAGGCGCTGACTGGAGTACCCGTCAAATTTTTAAAAGTCAAATTGAAACGACCATACATACACGTCAGTGAATGTTAATGTAGCTGGCCATGGTTATGCGATGTTAGGTCAAAAAGCGATTGCAAGATGTCGCCACTTAAGTTGTTTAAAAATGTTTGTGTTTTCCTATATTATAGAAATAACTTTCAAATGCTAGTTAATGAAACAAAAGTATAAATTAAAAATTTAAACACTTAATTAAAAGCTAAAAACTATATAAACAAAACAAAATTCTAAAAACTCAATTAATTAGAAATGGTACGTTTGAGATATGTGTCTGGTTATTGTTTTCATGTGCCTTGTTGATTGCAGTAGAGGTGACGTCACATGAAAACATCAGTGTATTCATTTATGCAGCGTGTCCACCGAGTGCCGCGGTCTTCTCTACCGTCTATAGTATATAAGATTCAAACGAGCTAGATGTAACTAAGTCAGCTCTACTTCATAAAATTATTTTTGGCTATACAGAGTGTTCAGTAACTGAGAGCCATACCAAAGTTATATTTTTTTAAATGGAACACCCAGTATATTTTTACATATTTCGAAAGTATGCATAACGAATAGGTAATAACCAAAAATTTAGGAAGTTTTACTTAAGAGTTTGTAAGATATTGATGTTTAAGTGTAAAAAATTGCCATAATATGAGTGCTTATATCTTTGTTATTTATTTACATTTCGTCTTGAATTTTTGTAGGTACTCAATACAATATCTTTTCTACAGAAATTTCAAAACAGCTTCGGTCTATCAGTTATTATGTGTACAGGGTGTTGAGTTTTGCGAAAGATAATTTTTCTCAAAATTTTCAAATGGAACACCCAGTATATCTAGACTCTCGTGAAACACTGTTTTAATAAGCTTTCATAAAACGCCAAATGTATTTGCCTAAACTGAAGAAGTCGTGAGACAAAAATTAATAATTTTTCTTTCTTTCAATATTGACGTTATTTAGCCTTTCTGTCCGGTTCTTCTGTTTTCATTTGCTGATAAATCAATGAATATGTTTTATTTTTTGTTCAAAGTAATTGAATATGTTGCTGTTAAAATAATTCCTATTTTTCTTCATTATCTTATATACTATAGACGGTAGAGAAGACCGCGGCACTCGGTGGACACCCTGTATATCGGAATTCATAACACCAAGCCTCCTCAAGAAGCCTTTTAATAAGAATAAAGTTGGTGCAAGTTGGTTCTAGTACCAGAATCAATGAAATTCCTGGAGTGGATTCACTGTTTTATAAATATATGGCGAGACACCTCCTAAAAATGACAAGTTCGAATAACCACTCGAGCAGTTACTCCACATTTCGCTTCTTAGATGGACATATTTTAAGATAAATTTGTTCAAGTGTATCAGAATTGCGATTAGGAAGAATTGAACTAATCTTTTCTTTTTAGTAGTATCAAATAATCCGAAAACCCATTTAGCAGGCACTACACTATATTTTCGTTTCACAGTTAGGCAAATTGCTTAGAATTTTGGCATTATTAAAAATAATGTATGTAACAAAAGTTTTCGGAAAAAATTTTCTGGAGCTATATCAAAATGTCGGAGTAGTTTATTCTAATCATTCATTTAGCAATTTATTCCTTATTATTTAAATAACAGAACACATAAATTAAATTACACTTAAAGGTCCGTGGTCTTCAATTGTACGCAGTTTTTGTTTAACATTACGCATCATGTGCTGGACGGTGAGAACGTCTATTTCGCGAATTTTTTTAGATATGCGGCGTCGAAGCTGTTGCTCGTTTTGGCCTTCCCAGCCGTTATCATAAACTTTTCTACTTAATATTGCCCAAAATTCTTCAATGGGGCGGGCCTGGGGAACATTTGGAGGATTATCACTTTTAGGAACGAATCGGATGTTGTGCGCCTCTAACCAATCCCTAGTTATTCTAGCGTAATGGCATGAGGTTAAATCCGGCCAGATTATAATTTCAGCATCAGGGTGGTGTGTATTGATAAACTCCACCAATTTTGGAAGGCATCGTTGGGTATAACTATTTGCATCCAACGCCTCACCCCTAACATGACCAACGTAAGGACGTGAAATGCCTGCCGGTGATATGGCTAGCCAAACCAAAATCTTATCTTGAAATTTCTTCTTTGATTTATATTTTACATTATCTGGACAATTTTCAATGTCGTCTGTATAAAACCCGTCATTGCCTTTAATTTCGGAATTGGATAAGGTGAAGTATTTTTCGTCATCAATGATTACAACTCTGTTGCCTGTGAAGTGATGTCTCCTTAATCCACGGCAACATATAGGAATTCTGCGTAACTGATCTTCAGTGTATTTTGGGCACTTCTTCCTCTTTCGATGTTTAATTCCATTTCTTCTTAGTTCTCGATGGATGGTCATGTGAGAAATCCGAAATCTGCCAGCTAATTTGCGAGTCGATATCCCCAATCGGTCTTTTGATGTTTCCACCAGCCTATTTGATTGGGCATTAGTCAAAAATTTAGGCCGTCCACTTTTTGGAAGGGCAACTCGATGATAAGTAATTTAGTATCAATTTACAGAAAAATAAATTGTTCCGAAAACTTTTGTTACATACGTTATACTTACTGTCTTGACAGTAAAGTAAAATTCAATACAATAATAGTATATTGTAGACCGAGGCGGTAAAATGCTTGTTTTCCAGGTCGAGAGAAGATATGGACAGGCGAGGCGAGAAGCCGAGCCTGGCCACACTTCTCGAGACCTCGAAAATTGCTTTACCGCCATGGGTTACATATTATTTTTTTTCCTACACAACATTATAATTAATTTTGTTAATATCACACAAACGTTCTTTTTCTCGAAGTAAAAATATTAAATTTGAGTTACTATTAAAATTATTATAGACGTTTTAAAAGACACTGTTACGTATACTAGCATGGCCGAGCGGTCAGGCCGGTGGTTTAATACACCAGTCTCTTCGGAGGCGTGGGTTCGAATCCCACCGCTACCGAGTTTTTTTTTATTTTTATAATTTTAATCCTTTTTAAAACCAAATACCAGTGGAATTAAAAAAAACTTTGTTAATTTTTTGATGTCGTTGAGAGCGCATTCCAGAAATTATTGTCGCGCCACCTAGTGGTAAAGCCTCCTAAATTATTTTCTCGGCTAGGCATTTATGTTCATTTTGCCGGGCTAGCCGTGGAAACGTTCACTTTCTCCTCTCTGATGAGCCGGTAAAATTGAATTTTCTACTAGTGTAGGAAAAAAAATAATGGAAACGCATGTCTACTGGATTTAAAAGTTTGTTACCGGCACGCATTTAATAAAATAATTAATCTAGTTCGTTGCGCCGAGTTACGGCTTCCGGGCAAATAAGTAAGCCTAGAAAAAAAACATATAGTTGTAATTAGTTACGAGAACGTAAATTCTCATATCAAAAGGTTTTTGAAATAAAAACGTTTTAAAAAGTATATTCAAAACCATATTATTAAAGTTCCGTTCCGGACCTTCGTAATAAGTTGTCTTAGTTTTTTTATGATATCAATAGTACGTGCGATTTTTTGAAAACAGGCCAGAGTTGGCTTTGGAATCTCCAAACGTTTGTCTTAAACAAATTTACTTATGACAATTAATACCCTGATTTGTCAACGAACAAATATTAAAATATTCCTAAAATT
Source organism: Dorcus hopei (assembly GCA_033060865.1). Taxonomy (NCBI): domain Eukaryota; kingdom Metazoa; phylum Arthropoda; class Insecta; order Coleoptera; family Lucanidae; genus Dorcus; species Dorcus hopei. The sequence continues at coordinate 25,777,646 of CM065425.1, forward strand.
GTGACCAGAATGCTTTCCAATGAACAAAAATAGTTTTTATTAGAAAATTTAAATTTAAAAAGACAGTTGCCAATATGTTTTGCAAGTGAAAGACAACATTTCGAACATTTATTGTGATGTTTTGACATTAAAATAGGTTGAATTATTTTGACGTTTGTTTTAAAAGTAATCTTATCTAATGCCTGTTTTAGACGGTCATATTTCTTGTACAAATTTGTGACAAAGTGAGAGAGATAAGTTACCACAGTGAATGTTGATTGGTTGAATTGGCACTTCTCACTCACTTCGTAACAAATTTGATACAAAAATATGATCGTCTAAAACAGGCATAAGACGTAAGTTTGCACATTTCATGGCTCACGCTGGCCTGTTTTCAATAAATCGCATGGTACTTTTGGGGCCTTAAAATTTCACACGATTCTTTTATCAAGTGGCCAGAATTTCTATAAATTACAGTTTTGTAGAAACGGGTTTTTCCTGAATTTTGACACTAAAAACATTTAACCGAAAGTCATTTTGTTTTCAGATTGCTTGGTTATATTTTAAGAACAGCAGGTAGTAAAGTATTAAAACTGAAATAACAAGCAAAAAAGTAGCGACCAACCATCTTCTAATTTTGCGATTACAAAACTCTTCTTTCCTTCAGAAAGCACGTGATTTGCATGGTGTTGCTACAACTTTAGCATTACATTTGAAATATGATGTTTAAAATGATTATTTTTGACAAGCCGTTAAAGAAAGCTATATTTACAGCGAAAAATGGAATCGTGCGAAATTTTAATATCGCGATAGTATATTTATGCCACAGAAAACGATTAGCGTTTTTGGGCATATTCTTTATTAGAACTCTGTTTCCTATCCTATCAGGTGCCGACGACTAGCATTTATACGTTCCACTTTACACGTTATACTTCCGTTCAAAAAGAATTCGATCCTCTAATCTTCTAAACAGGTTAATGTCTGCCAGTCGCCGCCGTTGAGGATAACGTTCAGTAGTAAACGCGCCGGTTGCCTTGCTCGATTATTACTAATCCCTAATGTCATTAGCATACCATAATACTCTCTATTAGAATAATTACCGACCATTTTACACATTTAGATTACTTTTAAAATACGCAAAATGTGTATGTATGTATTGACAAAAAGTTTTTTGTTTTTAAATATTTATCATTGACCCCACATAATACGGTATGATTTTTAAAATTTTAGATAAAGGGAGGCCGTGAAAGCAGAACGTAATATGGCGTAAAATTAGCAAATACAACAATTTATTCAAAATAATATTTACAAAACTTCAAAAGGCATTCATCATTGAACCGTATTTTCGCAGTGATGTTAATCAAAACGTACGTATGAGTTAATTTAAGCTATATGTTTTCCTCTTCACGGCCTTCCTTTATCTAAAATTTTTAAAATCATACGGTATTATACCTCTCTAGATGAATAAGTAGCATAGGCGAAATGGGAACATTTCATTCTCTTTCATCAATTCTTCCCCCCGTCGCTAAAGGGCACGGTGAGTATTGTCACATTCAGTAGCTGAGTTCGGCAATGCGCTCGGCGATTCGAGCAGAGCGGTGAGATTTTAATCAGCTGATCACAGAGTGCTCCACGTGAGCAAACTTAAAGACGAACGATTTCGAGCAATCGGAGGATTGACAAATTGAAGCCAGTTTGCTACATAATAAGTCAGAGGCTGCTTGAGGAATCCTCTGCAATCAAAACCGACTTGCAACAAAATTCTTTAAAAACTTTCATTATGCTTGGCACGCACGGCCGCCTTGCATGGGATGACTTTTTATGTAGTAAACTGGCTTCAATTTGTCAGTCCTACTGCAATGTTAGGTCAGAAAGTGATCACAGGATGTCGTGATCTAAACATTTCATGAAAAGTTGAGAGATCTAGCAGGATAGCTGTCAAAAGGGGGCAATTAAAAGTTTACTCTTGTTTGATTGCCAAGCTTTCGGAAAGTATTTATTTCCTTCATCAGGGCGGCTATAATATTAATATGAAAGTGTGACACAATTGAAAATGATGAGTTTTAAAATTCTACTTACATCTAAGTGAGGTTGATAAAGCTAAAGTTGCACATTTTGAACAAGCCAGGATTAATTTCTTACGTAGTAACCATGATTAACAATTCATAATGTTGTATTGTAAAACAGATTAAAATTTACAAGTCACAATTTAAAATGATAGACAAAACATTTGAAACGATAACGTGTAAAATGGCGCCTATTTTGTAACGCTTGTAGGTTAGTTTAAACTCATTTGGAGGGAAAGATCCCGGCGGGAAATTTGAAAAACAGACTGTAATCCTGATAGTGTTAAAGAGAACAAGAAATTCTTAAAATTATTAATTCGATACAGAGATTGGTGCTGGCACAAAATTTATGGAATTTGACAGTAATAAGGGGGCAAAAAATTAGTTGTGAGTTCAAAAATGTTAAAAAATTAAACTACTCAAGTTTGTATCAGAAGTATTGTGTATGTTAATATTTGTTAATAAATTATGATAAATTAAACTTAAGTTTGAAATATCAGTTTGTTTATTTATGGTATCATTATTTATGAGAATGTGATACATTTCTAAAAAACTATCGAACCCAACTACTTCAAACGCGGTTCGATAGTTTTTTAGAAATGTATCACATTCTCATAAATAATAATACCATAAATAAACAAACTGATATTTCAAACTTAAGTTTAATTTATCATCATTTATTAACAAATATTAACATACACATAACTTCTGATACAAACTTGAGTGGTTTAATTTTTTAACATTTTTGAACTCACAACTAATTTTTTGCCCCCTTATTACTGTCAAATTCCATAAATTTTGTGCCAGCACCAATCTCTGTATCGAATTTAATAATTTTAAGAATTTCTTGTTCTCTTTAACACTATCGCGTTGTAAAAAAAAGTTATGAGCGTTTGTTCACTTTATAGCTGAACAACTTGTGTACAATGCATTCTATCCCCGTTTCCCAACGAAAAGCTCGTAAAACGCACTCCATTTAAACTTTTATCCATAAATTCCATAAATTTTGTGCCAGCACCAATCTCTGTATCGAATTTAATAATTTTAAGAATTTCTTGTTCTCTTTAACACTATCAGGATTACAGTCTGTTTTTCAAATTTCCCGCCGGGATCTTTCCCTCCAAATGAGTTTAAACTAACCTACAAGCTTTACAAAATAGGCGCCATTTTGCACGTTATCGTTTCGAATGTTTTGTCCATCATTTTAAATTGTGACTTGTAAATTTTAATCTGTTTTACAATACAACATTATGAATTGTTAATCATGGTTACTACGTAAGAAATTAATCCTGGCTTGTTCAAAATGTGCAACTTTAGCTTTCTCAACCTCACTTAGATATAAGTGGAATTTTAAAACTCATCATTTTCAATTGTGTCACACTTTCATATTAATATTATAGCCGCCCTGATGAAGGAAATAAATACTTTCCGAAAGCTTGGCAATCAAACAAGAGTAAACTTTTAATTGCTCCCTTTTGACTGCTATCCTGCTAGATCTCTCAACTTTTCCTTAAGTTCGCAGTCGCGATCAGAAGTCGTTTTATATACATTTCATTATAAAAGATAAATTACAAAAACATATAAATTGCTGCAGTTAAATTATTGAAACACGATGTGTAACTGAGTTCGTAACAAGTGTACTAAAAGGTAAATTTAAATTAATCTGTTTTAAATAAAAAAGAAAATTAGGTTTTTTTTGTTTTTTGGAAATATTTCAAAAACTATAAATCGTAGAAGATTGTTCAGAAGGGATTATTGTTCAGCACCAAAATACCCAACTTTGCCCTAATTTAACCAAGTTCGTATCTCTTACCGTTTCCGAGATCCCGATGGTGAACCTCGAATTTGTAACAGCCTGTACAGTCAAAGCGAACTGAACATACTAGAACCAGAGGGTGAGAGGCTTCACCATGACCGTTCCATGAAGCAACATAACCATTCCAATTAGATCGTCTACTCAGTGCCTTTTCAATGGTGGAAGTAACGATTATATTTGTTATGGTCGTGTAATGTATAGTTCTTGCTTAAAACGTGCAGTTTACCATATAAATTGTTTAAAATGTGAATGATACTTATTATCCATTCCTTATCTATTTGTTATCGCAGTAGGCCGTGATTTTAAGCTAGTAAGTTGACTATTATGTTAAATTGGACAAATTTAATTTGATATCATTATAACATACGTCAAATTGTGACAATTCAAATCAGCTAGATCAACGAAACAGATTAGAAAAGTAATCCAGCCAAAATTAAAAGTGAAGAAAAACGTTTTATAATTTATGTAACTCGTGTCTAAATAAGAACCTTGTTAAGTAGGGTACATTTAGGGTGACGAGCACCAACCAAGAGAAACTCAAACTAATTTAGTGTATTACTAAAAGAGTGGAAAATCAGCGACTTCAATCACAGTTAACACTAATGCAGTATGTCACAATTCCGTAGTCTTTTATTTCAGGAGTATTTTAAATTTCTCTTTAGAGTTACTGTACGATAGTGTACACCAAAGTAGAGTATTTTACTTAAAATAAGTAGAGGAAATAATGCGAATAAGTACTCCTACTCACTAGTAGGAGTATGTGTGACAGTGTTGTGCTAGAATTAAGTGGCGTTATTGCAAAACTCCAGAAGTACAAAACTTCTGTAGTATTATATTTCTATAGTAGTAACTACAGAAGTGTGCATTACTAGTATAGTATTTTCAACTGATTTGATGCTCGCCACCCTTATTAATTTTATGATGTAAATGCACTGGATAAATTCTCGATCACAACCTACTTCACCAGGTTTTTATTTAGACGCTCGTTAAGTAAATTTTGGACGTGAATACACCTCGTGATGAAAAGAAAATATCGCATCATTGCCCAATTCGAAGTAACCTTAAAATCTAAATCGACATGACATTAATTGTCAAAATTTAGTTTCATACATGAGTACCACATTCTCACTAGACTTTCACGGCATACTGCGATAACAAATACATAAGGGCTGGATCATATTATGTTGTTGCTGCTTTTTAAACCAATATACTTTTTTATATTTATTTTTTGCTTTATTATTTGTTTCCAGTAACAGTAAAATTATTTATTTCTTAAGCAAATGGGGAAGTATTCCCGCCGTTATACTAAAACGCCATGCGTGACCGGGGAAGAACTATTTGAGACAAAGAGCGAATGAAAAAAGAGAGACAATTTCACGGGAATGTATTATACAGTATCCAGTATGTCTTGGCTTGTATCCCGTCATTACACAATACCGCCATCTGGTGACAGGGGGAAGAACTAACCGAGACAAAGAGAGATAATGAAACAAAAGAGATAGATCAAACAGTCCTCTATCTAGATTGTTTTGCTCGTTGACCTAAGTAGGTCTACTCGATTTATACATTTAAAAATGAAAATAAGCACTATAGATCATTTTTTTACTATATGCCGATCGTATAGATCTATACGACGAAATGACGTAATATGACAAACGCTGCAAAGCTGTTTCACGAAAGATAGAAGGAGATAGCTAAATAAAAGTACTTTGACTTATTGATCGATCGATCGGCATATATTGGAAAAACTAGGTTAGTCGGTGGGATATCGAAGTTCTCGAGTTACTCTTCTGCTGACGAAGCCCCAATTTGATTGACTCTAGACGTCGTTTTTCTCAGAAAAATAAAACTTTCGTACCTACTAATATCATAAAGAGGCGCGGTGTATCAGTTTGATATGTAGGTACTGAAAAAGTGAAAATCATTATATATTGCTACCAGACTAAAGCAAATGTAATTATTACGTGTAAAAAAAACAGTAATAGCGGTGGTAATACCTACCAGACTAGGTAAATGACGTGATTAAAATATTACTGAAAACTGACGGGAGCGGACGCGGTGTATCAAATAGATAAACACTATTTTATTTTCGCAACACAAGCGCAAGCGGACAATTTGACGTTACTAACCTAAAGGAGGATGAAAAAGAGGAAGCTACTGTGAAATAGAGGGCCCTGTGGCTTGATGTGCAGACATGCGCGGACAAAATACATGACGGGTATCAATCAGATCAGCCGCGCCCGACGGAAGGTTAAATGTTTAAATTAAAAGTATAAACTAAAAACTACGTACGCTTACAGCATTGAGCAACCAGTTAATTTTATTCTGTTAATATTTTGCAGTTCCTCTAGCAAATGACCAACAATAGAAAGCCGAGATCGTAATTTACTGATCAAGTTCTCGACTTGATTGGACGCAAGTCGCAATCTATTTACCGGAGCGTTTAATTGTGATATTCCACGCAGTTCCACGTCGAAGTGATCATATCACAAGTCGATATAACGCCACAACCAATTATCAGATACCGACCGCGTGAATTTCAGCTCTCACCGGTTCAGTTCGCTCTTTCAGCAGTATCGACCGCTCTCCCGCGTTTACGTTACGCTATAATTACGCTACGTTTCCATCTCGCCAAAAGATTTGACACTGCTTCTCGTGCAGTCCCACTCAGAAGATCAAATGCAGACATTGCCATACTCTGGTTATTAGTGCATTCAACTAGATTCGAAATTAGTTAATTTGGAATGTGCAAAGTTTGGGGATGTTGTTCGCAAATTATGAAGAGGTTTATTAAATATGTGGTGAAGTCATAATCTGTGCTATATTAAAATTACTATTACTATTTCAACAGACCGATGCGATGCGGATGAGAGGGAATTTTGAATCAGTATGGTCATATTCTACAATATGTCTCCGGATTGAGTTTACAAGAGAGGAAAAAAATTTATTTTTAATTTTACAAAAAAATGCCAAAGGGAAAAAAATTGTATAATGAACTTATCTGTTATTAAAACTTCAACATTAATATACTTAGGGTGGGTTTACAGAAAGCAAATCAAATATTTAATTGCGAATTAAACTAATTACGATTAAGTTGCCATAAGAATTACATTGCGAAATGTCAAATTAACAACGTCATTAAAATTTGATTGCAATTAAAGTTTCTATAAACTGGGCCTTAGTATGTTCTTAAAATCGAAAAAACAAAAAACAAAATCAACACTTTAAACTAAAATTTTAAAAAATTCCTTTGGCATATGTATTTTGTAAAATTAAAAATATTTTTTTCCCTTGTAAACTCAATCCGGGGACATAAACGTCTTCAGGAAATATCCTGAGTGTCTATAAAAATCGTTACGACTTAGGGTACGTGCACAAAGGAGCTGCGTGGAGCTGTGAGAGTAGATCATAGCAGGGATGATTGCTTCTAGAGTACAGAATAAAGCGCTGGTTGGTGTGCACAACGAAGCGTGATTAACAGCTAGTGTTTTCCAAAATGTCGGTGAGTGAGGAACACTATTTCTGTTCTGTGGCCACAAAATGGTATATTTTGAATCGCAAAAAATACCTTTTTGGCCCAAGATATCATACGCATCCATTAAACAAGAGAGGCCCCACACTGGGCGAATTTCACCATTTATTTACCGATTTACGGAATTATCCAGAACGCTTTTACGAATATGTATGAATGAAGCCTTCCATGTTTGACTATATTTTGAATAAGCTTCAACCAAACTTAACCAATTCATGGAAAAATTGTCAGAGCAGCTCGCAGAAGAATGGTAAACACCATTCTTGAAATTATAAGCGAGTGTAAGGTGCTCGATGAATCGTTTATTCACAACTCCGATGTGCACGCTTCTGTTTAGTTACAGGGCACATTTTTATCATCGCTTAAGGAAAACAGCCATCATCTCTGCTATGATCTATTATCATAGCTCCGTTGTGCACGTACTCTTAGAATTGCAACTAGAGCAGTACGTACTACGTCGTTTAAACAATTTATATATCATATGTATAACATTTTTGTGTAAAACTTCAGCATGATCAGAGATGTTATGGGTCAATATCCATTATTCCTAATCTTTTCTTTCCTTTTCATACGTCAATAATTTGCTTTATTTATTCTTTCTTTCTCAGAAAAGAAAAAACTTGCAAATTTGCAGTACTTTCTAAACACCTTGTATACAGTGAGCCTCTAAAGCATTGAATAAAATTCGTAATTTCTTTATTTTTGACATTTCAAAAAACGCTCGGACAGGTATATTTTGTTTTTAAAAAGCACACATTTTCAAGTGAAAATCAATTTTTGACTGTCATTTGTTTTCGAGTAATGACGTCATCGACATTTTTTTGAAATAGCAACCCCTAATTTTTTTCTTGATTCTGATAGCTCATTAAATTCTCTATCCAATCACATCAAAAATTTAATATGTTTTATGGGAAACATTTTGAGAAAAAAGTTATTGAAAACGAAATGAAATTAATAATAATAATTTAATTTTCGATTAAATGACGAACCACGATTACTCGACTTGAAAAGACTTTGTTTAAATGACAAGAATGGGTCGCCGGTTGGCTTAGCGGTAGCCTAGCCGACTTTGCAAGTCGTGTCGCTCGGTGGCGTAGGTTCGAATCCCACCATTGGCCATGGATGTTTGTGGTGTTTAAAGACTTTGACTCAGCTATAGAATCTTCATGACTGTCTAGAATGGCTTATATGGCTGAAAGACATTAATTGCAGCATTGATGCGCAAAGAAAACAAACAAACAACAAATGACAAGAATGACAAGTTAGGTATCATTTTGGTTTTGTTGAAAATGTCATGCCTACTTCATTTGTATGTAGGTAGTAGATGATTCATTCAAACTGAATGTTCAAAATGTCTGCCACCAACTTCTTGGCAATATGCTAGTCTAGCTTGAAACTCTTGCAGAACATTGCGAATAGTTTCGAGCTGTGTAGCTCTAATGGTTCTTGTAATTTGATCTTTTAATTGATCTCAATTATTGGGCTTTTCTTTGTACAACAAATCCCCAGAGGAAAAAATCTAACGGTGTCAGATAGGGAGATCTGGCAGGCCATTCCACTGGACCTCGTCTTCCAACCCACCGATTGGGAAACACATTGTTTAAGTAATCTCGCACGGGTCTTGCATAATGTGGTGGTGCTCCATCCTATTGATACCACAATGTACCTATCGGTGGGAATGTTGGGATCATCTAGATTTGGAAAAATAGCAGCCAAAACAGGAACTAATTCGATTTCTAAAAATTCTAGATACAGCGTCCCTGTCAATGTTTCATTAAAGAAATATGGCCCTATAACCCTGTCAGTAACAATTCCCGCCCACACGTTAAGTTTCTGAGGATACTGTGTTTTATGTTCTTGGATTATTTTGTGCTCAATACCTACAATTTTGTCTATTTACAGTACTGTTTAAATAGAATGCAGCTTCATCAGAAAATAATATTATATATTTACCATCATAGGATTCTGATGTAAAATTTCTGTAATACCTACATAGTTTCTGAAAATTCTATTTGTCGATCGGGGTCATCGTCATTTAGTTCTTGTACTAGATTAATTTTGTAATTTAATTTTTATGTATAGCTGGATTCATTGCTCAGTGATTTTTCATCACCGCGGTACGCGATAGAGATTTGAGTCAAATATCTATCGCGACTTATTGAGATTATTTTCAACTGGAGATCGTGGAGAAGCTGACGGACATTTTGAACATTTAATATGATATAATTTTATTCATTTACGATGTTTTATATCCTAAGTTTACTTATTTTTTAATTGAAATGCATTTAAGAACTTTAAAATGAAAACTCTACTTTCCAATTTTCATTATTAATTTTTTCAAAAATTTTCTTATGAAAGAGGTCAAAATTTTTGTGGCATCGTTTTGACAGTCACGGGGGCTATCGAAATATCAACTCAAACTTAGGGGTTGTCATTTTAAAAAAATGTCAGTGACGTCATGACTCTTATCTGTGACACTTTGTACATTCAGGTGCAATGCCAAAGAACGCGTAATTTAAATCAAAAAATGATCTGTTTTTGGAATTTTCTTAAAAATCAATAATTTACGCTTTATACTGATTATTCTAAACTTTACACTCTCACTGTATAAAATTTCTACATGCTGTTTTTATCTATTGCATGTTTTTTTGTTATGATGATTCAGTTAAATTGCTATGTTTTTGAATTAATTAATGCAATAAAATATTTTGGAATAAATGTTACGTTTATAAAGATAGCCGACGGTGAAACGTTAAGTGTTTGTGCGCTATTTAGTGTCCGTTTAAAAGAGTTTGTGATATAAAGATAACGTCAAATGTATACAACGAGGAATTGGTGCACGGAAGATGCGTAAAATGTCCGCCGTTCTTTGCGAATTTTACGTTTTAAATTGTTAATAACATTCGCTAGGATTATTGGACTGTTATTTAACCGTTCACAATGCAACAATAAACTCTAGGATTATTGGACTGTTATTTAACCGTTCACAATGCAACAATAAACTCTTATGAACAAAGATTTCCGTTAATAAATTAAAATTACTGACACTGACAGTTATAAATAATTGAAATGACACTTGAAAAAATGAATTAATCAAAGACACAGAATTTTTTTTCATATGTCACTTGATTAGAAAAGGTATTTATTGATCACGCGTTATATATTTGCACTGAAGACCTCTCACTCTTATACTCGTTGATAATTAATTTATACACGAACTTCCATCAAACGTACTTGTTTTATTCTACTACTGAAATGTTCCCGTAATTAATTACACCGTCACTAAAAATACATCCATTTAATCATCATAGCTTCGCGTTGTAAAAAAAAGTTATGAGCGTTTGTTCACTTTATAGCTGAACAACTTGTGTACAATGCATTCTATCCCCGTTTCCCAACGAAAAGCTCGTAAAACGCACTCCATTTAAACTTTTATCTGAGCAATTCTTTTATTACTGTGAGAAACACACGAAATTTTCCCGCAGTTAAATAAAACGTTTACGTATAACGAAATGAGTTCGGGGTTTAACAAATACAGGCGAAATGCTGAATCAAATGAGTTTTATTTTAATTTAAAAAAATAGATGGAATCGCGGGTGACTCTGGCAAATTTTATTGAACGAGATATTTAGTTTAAACGCTGTTCATTTAAACTCGCGCGAGAAACATGATATTAAATACTTAACTGTTACAAGTAAGAAAACTAGGACAAGTGGAAGATAATTAAACCAAGTCGTAACCAAACTGAAAACTTCATTCCACAAATTACGTAGAGAGACCATAACGAAGAAAGCGCATCAAAATTTTTTTTGGGCTTTCTGATTTTACGGGCTGTAGAAGTTGGTTTAAAACAAAGCCCCACGATTTTGACTTATGTACTCGTTTAATATTGACATTTGGGGATGAAAAGCAAAAGATTATTCATATATCAAGGCATGTTCAACATGTGATATGATATCATATGAATGGATCGCGAAGAAATAACTTACAAACGAACTACGAATTGAAAACTCAAAGAAAGAAAGGCATTAAACGATCAACACGATCATCGATTTTAAAAAAGATAATTTTTCAGAAACTTGATGCAAGCGGACAATCATAAATACACAGATAATAAAAAGAAAAATAAACTAATTCTTGCAAGATAACAGTTAGTAGTTATTGTTGGCAGTATTACTTCCTTCAATGAAAATATCAAATACACCATTGGAAATACCAATATTGCATTATATCAGATGTTCAATTAAAAAGTTCATCAAGAAACCTTTGAATTTTTCATAACATAACATAACTTTCGATTAAAAAACTTTATGTTCCATAATGAAAGCCGTCGTTAAACAAAAAAAAATGTTCTTTTCGGCCCTGAACGTAGCTAATTTATGAAGGGAGCTTAATTCAAGAAATAAAGTCACATAACAAACCAAATACGTTGGACATCAAACGTCAGTTAGTGTAGAAAGTCATCCCTTTTTCGCTCTTCTTCACCAAGAAATCAAATCCAACTTGATGAACTTTTCAACAGAATACGCGTTAATTCAGTGATATGAAGCGGATAATATTATTAATAAGTTTCAATTCTTCTTAATAGAAAAAACTCCTGAGGAAACATGTTGCTGTTTGCACACATAGGTACTGCTGCGGACATTCGACTTTTCTCTGAAAATAAGTTACGATAGTTCAATAACATTAAACGATCAACATAAGGGCCGTACTTGCACTATTCTTATTTCAAAAAGAAATGGAATACTTTTTTGTAAGTTTATTGGTACAAGCGAAACGGGATTGTGTTATTTTAGTTAGTATTGGTTGTCAGAAGAGCGTAAAACTGTTGTTGCCGGATATTATAAGAATTAAAATATCATTATGCATTTAATACCAAGATAATTGAATTTATCAGTCACAGTTCGAAGAGTAATAATAAAATTAGGATAAGCGATAAGTGACCGTCTAAAGAGGCACAACTGGTAAAAATATTGAGAGAAGAGTGTTGCAGACTGTCCAAAAGACGTGCAGTATTGCACAATACTTCAAAGAGCATGGCTACAAGAGCCAAGGCAAAGCATAACTACAAAACACATAAGAAACAAGAAACAGGAACAACATAATCGAGCTATTCTTCCAGGTCTTCAGTATTATACAAAAAAAAATTGTTGATGTGGTAGATGATGTTAATTAGTGCTAGTGTGACAAATCATTTGCACTTGCGGCAAAAGAACTAAAAAAATTATTTAACAAAATGCTTCTGTCATTAAGAAGCGATAATTTTTTGGCTTGACCAAGCGTTTAACCTTAATACTGGATCACGTTTAACTTGGTTTCAAGGCAACAATCTCAACTCAAAGTCCTGAATCCATCAAATTGTGTAGATTTGTGACCAATTAAAAAGTACCCACTGGGTGAAATCAAGAGAAACTTGAAAAAACAAAACACCAAAGAAGTTGGGATTAAAGTACAGAACTGAATGAGACGGATAAAGGTACGGGACTTCAGTCAATAAAAACAAAAATGACAGTTATTCTGTTGTCACTAGTTAAATGTACACATCATTTTCGGATTAAAAAAACTCGGTTTATTTCTTTTTGATACAGTCTTAATTATTAAGAGTGTAAGTAGTAAAACTAAGAAGAATTCGATAACGTAATAGAAACTCGCACTGGGGTGACCAACAAAAATGTATCGATTACAATAAAGAAGTTATTCCAGAAAAAAACGAAATGCTCAGTTAATCGAATTCATATCTCTTATAATAAGCTCCTCATGTTGGAAAATTTATCTGGGACATATTGAATGTATAGGTATATGTACACTAGGGTGGGTCGAAAAACCAAACTTTGAGATAATCTTACCTAATAGCAAAATTATGTTGTCTTTTAGTGATATTATGACACCTACGAAATATTTTTGAATTTAGTTAATATTTAGAGGGTGCGCTTTACGTTTGAATTTTTGAAATTATACAAGAAAGGCCATATAGTATGCCATGAAAAATTCGTACTTGTAATAATAATAACAACAGAGTTATCATCAAAACTGTATACTAAAAGGGCAAGAAAAGGTGTATAAAATTAAAACTCGAATCTCACAGCGATGCCTAAATTCGATAGCAAGAAAGACTTCAATATTGAATGATTTTCATTAATTTTTCTGTTGTATTATTTTTTTTATTATTAATAAATGTTTATTTTATTCTAAAAACCCTATTTTCCTTGAGACATTTATTTTATACGACTACCAGAATATATTCAAGTTATTCGTATTTCCAAGGCAAAGCGCAACCTGAAGATGAGGTGCTATTTACTTTAAATTCTAGCATTACACTGTTTTCATGTAAAGGCAACATAATTTTGCTATTAAAAATCAAAAGCGCAATATTCGTTTTTCTCCATACAAAAATGACCCACCCTAATGTACACTCACAATAATTAATTATGACATAACCTTTACAGAAAAACTCGTCGTGAACATTTTATTTGTGGTTTCTAAGCAAGAAATTATTTACGATATCCCGGATTCACTTTTAAGTAGTAAGATTTGGATGCATTCGACGTTCATAGTTTTTAAGGAGATGGACACGATGTCCTGTAAACTTTCTGTAAGCGTCATGATTAATTATTGCGACTGTACATATACACATAAATTACATCACGTAAAGTGTATAGTGCGTGATTTAGGTCCGCTTAAAAGATTTTGTGATACAAATTTCATCGGACAAGAACCAACTGTAAACATAAATTACAGGTAAAATTTAAAATAATAATATGTAGAAAATTCAAAATAAATTAACATACAATATAATTCAAATACAAATTGAATTAATTCCATGATATTTGTAGCGTATAGGTAAGTAGAAGTAATGAGAAGTCTTCGCTACAATACATTTATTGTTCATAAAAACACATGACCGGTTTCGTCTGACAAGTAGACATTATCAAATGTGTAACAAAGCGAAACACAGAGAAACAGTTATCTCAGCCCAAGTGGCAGAGGACCACTTGGGCTGAGATAACAAAGTTTGTAAAGATGCTAACGAATCACCGTGTATAGAGATTGTATCGTCAATACTTGTACGACATCTAGCATTCTATCCATGTAAGATGTGAATTGCGAACGAAAGCGTTTTTTTTTTTAATATCATACTGGACTCTCCTGGACAAATATATTTGCTGGACCATCGCCATCGCTTAAAATTCCGAAGAATTATCCAGCGAACATGTGGTTAACCTAACCGACGTCGACGTCCAAAATTAATGTAACTAATATTCTGGGAAGACAATAGTTTTTACTATGCAAAGGAGTCTAATACAGAAACAGGTAACACTCATATTCACTACGCAAATCAATTCTCAACCTGTTAACACATGGATACATTTCAGAATTTATAGTTTAGAGGATGAAATTATTTGTATCACAAAATCTTTTAAGCGGACACTAAATCGCGCACTATAACACTTTACGTTTCACTTCAGAAGTGAAAAATATTTTTCACTTCTGACGAAGCTGTCAAACGACGGTGAAACGTAAAGTGTTATAGTGCGCGATTTAGTGTCCGCTTAAAAGATTTTGTGATACAAATTTCATCGGACAAGAACCAACTGTAAAGTGAAATTATTAATATTTTTTTGTGAATGGAAAATAGTTCTAGGAAAAAGTATTGCCGGTACTCCAACAGCTCGATTTCTTTCCACACAGAGAGAAGTCGAGCACTAGTAACAAAATAAAAACGAGCTATTCGAGTGTTCCAGGCTATACTTATAGAGCAATATATTTTCTAAACTATTAAAACATAATATAAAAAATAATATTAATTATTTTAAATATAAGGAAAAAATTAAAACAAAACTTTGATGTGTTTGTAAGCACTTACAAAAATTTGGCAGCTTTCAAAAAATTATTCTAGAAATTTGATCAAATATCTTGCACAAAAAAAATATGATGGAACATGGTACGTTTGTATCCTCGATATTATCTAAATCAATTTTCTGCAAATGTTTAAAGCAGTAACATAAAAACAAACAACTCGGTAGCTTTTAATAGTATTGTTGTTGAAATTCTATCAGGACATTTCGCCGGGGAATGTTTTGATGAAACTAGGTAACGTGATATCCTTGCTTATGACATTCGGCCCCCAAGAAAATTCAGTATCCCTCGGGTCATAAAAACAGATATTACAATTTTTGCGGTCCTCTTGAAAACTTCGGCACGCATGAGCAGTTCAGGACAAGAGGGTCCATTTTCCGTTCAACAGTTGAGCTCCGCAGAATGTGTTCGATAATTTTCCTGGGGGTGTCTTCGGTAAGTCAATAGCAGCCCTCGAACGAACATAAAGTTCTGATATTAAAAGCGCTGAGTAGCCATACACAGCACACGACGAGCTCAGTCGATTTTATCTTGCGGCATTGCCGCCTTAATTAATGACTTGCCGAAGACTGAAATTTCATCATGAAATATAAAACAAGACCTCCCGTTTTATAAGATGGTTAACAAGCCCTCCTCGTAAATAAATCGCAGCTCACCATAAAAACTGTGAATTTATTTCTGTGGCACGGACTCAGAATGAAAGGCATAATTTTGCTTTTGTATTATTTTACAATTAGGATGATTTACATATAATCGCACTTGATTGAAGGAGACCGTATAATTTACAAAGCAGCTTAAAATTCCTGTTATTTATTGAAGCTGTGTGTTGTTCGGCTAAAATTGGAAACGTGGAAATTAATTTTGCATGGCTGGTATTTATTTCGACGTAATTCAATTAAGGTGAAGTTATTTATGAATTGTTTCATCGCTAATAATATCCAGGTCTAAAATGAGTATATTTATAACACATAAAATGACCGTAAAAAGATACGTAAATTGTGTTTCTATTTAAAAAAATAGCCATCACTAAACAAGGAAATTAATTGAACTGAAAGCAAACATCCACACAAATAATAACTATGACGTATGCCACTATCAACAAAACAGAATTACTATACAGAGTTACAGAAAGTTGGTTCATTACGTTAAAGTTCAGACATCTCAACTAAAACTAGATGTTTTGATCTTAAAAAATAATAAAAGAAGGTTCTACATGCATATGTCAGTGTCTCTAATTACAACAGCACTAAATTTAACAGTGTAAACGGATTTAGGTTAGCATTCCACTGTTTGGTTAAGGACATAATGCAATCGATCCAGCACAGTAAACAATTAATTAATGCTAAAGGACACCATGCATCGATCTCTGGCAATTTATCTTGTGAACACATAGCCTTGCAATATATTAGATAATTAATGATAAGTTAAATCTCAAACTGTATGCGCTCCTTAATTCTCATTAATTCTTAAAAATAAACTCCTTAAAATAAAATTAGAAAGATCTAGCCAAAACGTTTTCCCAATGTAAAAGTTTTTTCTCTTCACTCTCTGGAAAATTGCTTCAAATATCACAATTTAATTAATGATGAATTTACGCTGAACCTGCGCCCTTTCACATTAAATTCTTAGTATCAGGCACCCTTGAAGGTAGACAACGTATTTAAGAAGAAAATTAGAAAGAAAATCTCGCTAACATAAAAGTTTTCCCCTTCACTCGTCTGAAAATTATTTACTTGAAATATCACGAACATTTCTACCTAAACGACACCGAAATAAATCCCGGGCGGACTGAATAAAACACGTGACTCAACTAATCTCGAAATAAATTAAACCTGCACACAAAAAGAATAGATTACGTTTCAAATCCTTCACAAATCTTAAATTGCTTCTTTAACAACGCGCTATTCGGACGGCACCTCCGAATAACAGATTACCAGATTTATACCGGCGAATTCCCACTGAAGAGAAACTTTGTTCCCTGGACTTAAAATCCGTCGGGTAAGCTGTGCGAGTTAAGGAATATTCGATCAGATAATTCAAATGGAAAATATTAATAAAGTAACAGGAGTTTAAGGTTTCGCTTTTTCAAAAATTTCCCTGACACAACCTAACACTATAAATCATCCTGAATGGCGATTTATATTTTTCTCTCCCTCATTTTGGCTTTATTTAAAAACAACTACAATTTGATACTTGCCGGGCCCTGAAAGAATCCTCGCTTATTGTGAATTTATGACACGAACTACCACAAAGTTCTGAAATCCTTTCTAACAAAACAACGCTTCCTCGACCTGAGATCCAGAACAGCCCCTCCGAGTTGGAAGCAGCAGTATTATAAAACTGTTTTAATTTGAAGTTCTCCAGATCAATAGCGAAGTTTCTCAGATAAAAAAAAACTTCGGGCCGACGTAATGTTGCTTTAAATGGTTACAAAAAAAAAGAATGACAAACTTGAAACTTGTTTCAAGAATGTACGGTCAGGTATACATATTCAATAACAGAGAGATTCAAAAATTACACTGAGAAAAATGAAACAAGATAACAGTTTATTTGATTTCATTTTGTTAATGGATAAATTACTGGTAAACTGCAAACAATTAACTGTTTAACTCGAGCAAATAAATGCGTACCTTTGGTAGGAGTCTTTAACTTTTATGTACCAATATGTTTACGTATGGCAAAAGTTTAATTGTAACCAATAAATGCTTACACTAAGAACAATATATATTAACAGAAATAGAAAGACTTTTTACTAAAAATATTCATGTTATAATAACTAATATTCAAATCATTTAGTGTTATGAACATAAATATATAATTTTTCTCTTATATTAGCAAATGCAAGTTTATTTGTAGCTAATAAATCTTTAATAAAGAAGCTTTGTCACCAAATGCATGCGAGATTGCTTCGTTTTCATTGGGATTTTTTTATAAGGAACGTTTAGTTTCACAGTCGGCATTTTTTACGATTTGCGTCTTTTTGTGTTCCGATGACATCATTTTTACGCAGCATTGTAAGGAAAGTTAAATGAAATAATCTTTTAGACGTAAATACATTCAGACATCTTAATAATATAATATTAATAATAATAATAATAATATTTATTGGTGTTCAATTCCATTTAAAATGGATTACACAGGTCAGAATACAACATTGGTTGTATTCTAGGTTGTATTGTAGGTTATTACGTGTAATATTCAAACAACAAACAAATGTATATGACGAGAAATTTACGTTAAGTCAACAAACAAAAATAAATAAATACTAAGTAAGCATCTGATCATGGAGGCACCATGATTAGGCTTGCATGTATGATTGTAAGCTTGAAAAATCATAATTTAAGAATTCGTTAACGTCAAAGGGTGCATTGTCGATCAAGAAAGTTTTCATAATAAGTTTAAACTTCTTTAATGGTAGTTCTTTTACTTTCTGAGGCAGCACGTTAAAGCACTTGATAGCAAAATAATTGGACCCATTTTTAGTACAGTGAATGCAATGGTATGGAGTATATATGTTTCCAGCTGATCTAGTATTATGATTATGAATATTGTGAACATTATCATAATTAAATTCATGCTTTTTAATGTATTCAAGGCATTTCAGAACGTACAGTGACGGTACGGTAAGAATCCTTAGTACGTAGTAATCCTTAGTAGGTCTCGTGTATTCTCTGTGGGTTTGTCAGCAATTATTCTAATAGCTTTCCGTTGGAGGCCGAAAATTCTTTTAGAAAGTGGGGAGTGACCCCAGATGAGCAAACCCTAAGAAAGACAGCTTTCAAACAGTCCATGGTATATACAAATAAGGTTATTACGTGTAATTTTATGACGTAAGTTCCTAAATAGATAGATAAGGGATGTTAGTTTATTTGCTACAGATTCACAGTGCTCCTGCCATGAGAGAGACGGTTCGAAAAGTATGCCAAGTAATTTGGCTGATGTTGGATTTCGAAAATCATGAATAGGTCGAGTAGAAAAGATCATGTGTTGTGTTTTAGAATCATTTAAACTTTATTTATTCGAAAGGAACCAGTTTTGGCATGAAAATTTAGCATTATTTGTAGAAAGTACGGAATCACTGGATACCGAAATTGTAGTATCATCCGCATATAGTATTAAGTTTGCATCATGTACATGATAAGCTAGGTCATTGATATAAACTAAAAAGAGAAGTGGCCCTAGGACAGATCCTTGGAAGACTCCATTTCTTATTTCAACCATTTCAGATTTTTTATTATTAATGTCGACGTACTGATATCTGTCGGTAAAGCATGACTTGAGTAACAATATAAGATCAAAGGATAAATTGTAAATTTTGAGTTTACTGAGAAGAATTTGATGGTCAACACAGTCGAAGGCGCAACTAAGGTCGCAAAAAAGAGAGCTAACATAATGTCCATGCTCTATGTTATCAATTAAGTATGAAGTAAAATCGACTAGTGCAGATATCTTATCCAGATATCCGTCTTCTTGTCGATATAAGTATATTTCTATAATAACAAATAAAGTGATTCAGAATAAACGTTTTATTAGTTGTAAGAAAACAGTTATTTTGTCCCTCATTTTATAGAAATTTTAATGTTTATGGAAATTTTCATAAAGAACAGTGAATATTTTTCTCAGTGTAGTTTTCATGAGTTTAGAAATCTTTTGATATAAAATAAAAGTATTTTCCAATTAAAAAATAACAACAAAAGATCGACGTCGTAAAGCAAACCTTAATAATAAGACAAGTAGTGACAATTTAAAATAAAAATAAAATTCGTTTGAAACCATGTAAAATAACAGCTAACTTACACATCAGCTAATGATTTCAAAAATAGCAGGAATTGCATGTACTTAATTTAAAAACTGTAAGTTCAAAAAGGCCTAAGTACTAGAACACCAATATATTTGAATTATTAGGTATAATTATTACTTTCTCAAAAAAAAAAAATCATAACATATTCAAGAAATGTTAAACACAGTAAGCATAATGTTTATGTACCAGAACTTCTTTAGATTTTGCTGTTCATTTTTGTTAATTTAAGGTCTAAGGCTCGTAGTCATACTCAGTTTCTTATACTTAAAAAAATTCTAAGCAATGTCTTGTAGGTTCATTGACAGGTTTTAATACTAATCTTACGCATTTGATTGAAGTCTTAACTTATGTAAGGCAATCTTTTGTAGAAATGTTTCATAGTCGTCACTTAAAAACTTCAATGTAATCGAAGGAGTTCCACACTGTTCTCGAAATTGGTATAACGAAGAATTCTTTGCAACGACGAACAAATTTTATCTCTATTGCAGAACTTGCAGGATATTGACGACATTCATATTGAAAATATTGGCACTGACTTATCAATGTTCACCTGTGTGAATACATAGGGCCGATATTTCACTTGTGGATTAACTTGAAGCTTCGTTTTATCCCCTTAGAAACAATTATCTTAATTATTGTTTCTACGGGAATAAAATGAAGCTTAAAGTTAAACCATGACTGAAATATCGGCCCATAGTAACTTAAGACAATCTTAAACGTATAAGATGAACTAAGGGCGGTATTCATAGTCGTGACTTAAGCAAGTGCTCAAGACCATCTTTCGTAAGTTCGTCTTAGGTCCAGTTGTACATTTCCAGCTTAACTTTAAGCCAAAGCTTAAACCCTTAACAACGAATCGTTATTATGGGTTTAAGCTTCAGTTTAAATTTAAACTAGCATTGTACAACTGGGTCTTACACGTTTAAGATTGCCTTAAATTGTTATGTATTCATAGACGTGAACTTAGATAAGTCAATGTCAATATTTTCAATATCAATGTCGTCAATATCTCTGCAATAAAAATTAAAATTGTTCGTCGTTGCAAAGAATTTTTCGTAATTCCACTCCTTCAAGAACAATGTGGAAACACCTTCGAGACAACTGTGAAATGTTTTTAAAGAAGATCGTCTTACGTAAGTTAAAACTTCAAACAAATGCTTAAGATTTCTTAAAACCTGTCTAAAACATTGCTTAGGATTTTCTTAAGTATAAGAACTGACTATGAATACGTTACGATCTTCATTGTATAAGATTAGTACATTGGGAACTATGGTGGCTTTATTAGTTTATTTCTTAGTTTTCACTAATCAGATTATCTGCCCATTGTCGCTGTGCCGAAAACACTCGATTAATACACGAAAGGATATTTAAATTGACGTAAATCTTTTTTCTTTTCTAATATGCACTTCCTTGTCCAAGTGTCCCCTCTTGTACAAGTTATGAGAAAATGAAGAATGAAGAAAATGTGAATTCTCGAATACCTTCCCATTCATTTCAACAAAATCATACAATAAGTTCAATAATCTCTCTACTTAATTGCCTAGTATACGCAACCAACTATACATCCTCCATAAGACGTTTTCAATATGGAGTCGTATGTCCTAACTTTATACATAAAGAGACCTTAGATTTTAAGCACTTGCTTAAGTCACAACTATGAATACGGCCCTAAGTGCCGAATTCACCAACGTCAATGTGTTGTGAAAAGCACATTTCTTTATGTCTTGCAGTTTCGATAACCTCGGCAGTACATTTTTGAGGTTGAGCTGTTGTTTTTCTTCGGAAAAGACCTCCGGTTTCACGAAACAACTGTACACACCAATGCAGGTTGTCTTCGAGTATTTTGTGGTCAATAATAACAACAGGATATTCAACTCGAAACTCTTCCAAGCAGTTTCGTACTTAGTATACCCGGTCATATCCTATCAATTTTTGAACTATTACGAAAATAACTTTCAATCACAAATGTTTTCTGCTCTAAAGTAAATACCATTTTGTAATGCAATGTAAAGTATATAGGTTTGTTCGTTTGTTCTGCACTTTCTACACTTTTAACTCTACTTTTCTCACTCCTATTTACAAAATACTATATACATCTCACTCTCTCAGGAGCGGTTGGTGCAAAAAGTGTAGAAAAGTGCAGGACAAACGAACATATCTATTGAGTCCTTAAAATAAGAATTTTTTTGTATAAGACAACAGACAAAGCATATAAACACGAAAACAGGACTAATGACACTAGTGACAATTCTGTTCGCAGCGAGCTTAAGCTACGACATGCCTTTATGGAAACAAAATAATTTCATAGCCAATACTACAGAAATATTAAATGAACATATTATGATACTAACAGTAAATTTAAAAAAAACGCAAAAAACATACGCGAACGTATTTGTGAACAATAGTACAAAGAACATAAAAAAAAAGAAAATAATGTCATTTGTATTATAAATGCGATAGTTGGGCTAATTTTTAGGTATAATATTTTTAATGTTTCGATTAAAATTATTTAATAAGGTGACTCTTTGACTAGAATTGCAATAAACATATTTTTGTTTCAGATCTTACTCCTTGTAGCTTCATTGCATGAAATTCCTAACTATAAAAATGGAATAAAACCTTAGAAATCCAAAGGGGTGAAAGATAAATTAAATTGATTTAACTGAAAATGCTGCCGAATGCCATGAAAATGGCAAATCAAAGTTTGTTTACCGAGAGAACAAAATCACATAAACGAATCCTGCACGCAGAACGAGACTACTATAAAATCGGGAAATTAATGTTTTCATAGCTCAGTAAATAGCGCAGTACCAATCAACGAAATTTGAATATTCTCTGCTGATCTAAATGAATGGCATCCATTTCGAATATACATAGGTACATACATTCAAGAATGATATTAATTAGCGCGGATGTAGAAACTTTGTATACGTATACGTATGTAGGAAATCATAAAAAATTCTGTTGCAAACGTGTTTACGTTAACCAGGGTTATTATGTGAAATTAATAGTCGATTTACGGTTGGCAGTAATGTTTGGTGTTGAGTGCCGGCATAAATGCCAGCTCCCGTTGAATATTTTTTAGCTTGGTATTGATTTCTGCCGTCGCCATCGGCTAGCGTTATTTAATTTGTGTTTTCACGGATAACTGAGCTATTAAAGTAAAAGTGTAAAACACAGTAACAAAGTAAAAGTTATATACACGTAGAAATTTGAAGTAACAATTTACGATATACTACTTATACTACTACACACTTACTATATCAACATACCAAGAAATTACGCTCTGTTGTCTGAATTTCGTTACAAATAGAATCAACCCGCGTTGTCCTACACATTTAATACTAAACTACTTTCTGCTTTAATTTCTATAACGCCCGGTCTTATTTACAGACCACGTGTTCGGATATGAAGGTGTTCGCAGTATTACAAAGAAATGGTGGTTAAAGTGTAAAGTATCGATATTAAAAAGTAAAAATATAATAAATAATTTGATTTACGAGGTAATATAATGAACGGTGTTTGTGATTTCTTCAAATGACATTATCTGCATTTTCATATAACAAAATAATTCATTCATGATATAATTTTATATAGGCCAAAAATACTCTCAATTTTAATAAAATATGCATCAGCAACTGTCAGTCTTAACAAGATTAATGCTTCCAGACTCAAAGTTTATTTGCTTTCATAAAATCAAGTTCAGATATCAAAGGCTTTCCGTTACGTATATGTCAAAATCCTGGATAATGCCAAAAACCTGAAAATTCTCTTTATAATAATTACTCACATTGATAGTGATTAACTTGTATGTATACTTATAAATATAAATGTTGTGAAGAGGAGAAAAATCTTATCTTTATTTCACATTTAATATTCGATAGCGGTTCATTTAGTGCCGGTAAACACATAACGAGGGCCGCTAAGGGCTAAGAAAGCCAATAAAGGGAGGACAGAGAAGTCGCCCCCATAAAACCAACAACAAATGACGCTCCATAAAAATCCATCAAAAACAATATTTCTACTTTACTACTTCTTGCTTTGATAAGGCAAAAAGCGGTTTTATGTCGAGAGGACGTTCGATCATCGTTTTGATAGGACATCGGATTTTAGTATTACTAATGATAATACATGAACGAAAACTATGTAACTGATGTCAGGATTATTGATTATATTTATGCCAGGACTTTGTAGAGGAGTAATTAATTTTGATGAATGTTGATTTTTTACGAAAACATTTAGTTTGCAAGGAGAGTTTCGTGCTTGGAGTTACACGTCTGTCATCACGTTTCATTACGAATTGAAGTATTTATTTTACTGTAAAAAAAAAAACAAGTAAAATTCTAGGAAACCTTCAGAATATCAGCTTCAACATTAATAAATTCTTCTAGGTAACAAGAATAATATAGAATATATCTACAATAAAAACTAGTGTTTCAAGTAAAGTCATAGGAGCTATTAAGGCGGAGCAAAAAAAGTCATGTTGCGAAATAATGCATACATACACAGTTGGCCTCACCAACACTATCTATGCGTTTTTCGTGAGTAAATGAAGGATAGAATAGTAGAAACCGATGAGTAAACGAAATAGCTACATCAATCGACGTTGCCGATTGATAACACAGGCCACGCTCCGGCCGCATTCCTACCTTCGCACGCAACATTGTAATATCTCTATTTCACTTCCACACAAGTTTCAATGAGCCTCTCCTTCATTTACTCACAAGAAGTGCATAGATACTGTTGGACAGACCAGCAATGTATACTTCTATCGCTTGACAGCAGTTAACCCTAATTTAATCTATTGTTTATTTTTGCTCATAATTATGTCAAGCCATATTTCTTGCTGTCTCAAGTCATGGCCAACTACAAACGTAGGAGTTTTTGAATCCACTTTACTACAAAATGATATCTACAGTAAAAAACAAATTCCATATATCCTAGAAAAAAAAACTCACTTTTACCGTAGAGAAAAATTATAATTTCCATGCGAAAAAAATTTCCCTGCGACGCTACGGATTACTTAAAATTAGCAAAATGGAACTAAGGGAACTTACGTAACTGCTCATTGGATACTACAACCTTAATAAACAAAAACCTCAACAAATCAAGCTTTGTACTCGACTCCAGATTGTTGAGAAGAGAAGGAAACATACATGTATCTAATATGCAACTGTAAAGCATGTTACTTATTGAAATTGTTTACAGAAATTTGAGAAATTGTTTTCTTGAACTTTCATATACAAAAGTTCAAAAACAACGCACAAAAAATACGCAATAAACAACCAATATAATCATTATAAATATTTTCAAAATCTGATTTACTTACAACTACTAGGTTCCACATTTTGGCAGCTTCTGCCACTGTAGTGCAGACAGTACTGCATCCAGCGAGCAACATCAGCTTCTGTGGTTGATTGTAGAGGAGGTTATACATAACGCTAGCGCCAAGACCGGGTTCGCACTGCAACAAAGAAAACTTAGTTAAATTCTGCAAAATAACAGACAAGAATATAAAAAGAATATTAAAGGACTTGCAGTACAATGTTCTGGTAAATTAAATTAAAAATAATTACAATGCATTATGGAGGCAACTTCTAATTAAAATTTTTCAGAAGAGACAAAGTAATGGTGTTGATTTTTTTCTTCTTGTTCATTTTTATTATTTGCTTTATACATTAGCATGAAATGCAAGTTTTAACTTTCATCACTATTATTATGAAGCAGGAATTGCTGGATTTATTAAGCTGTGAAGCCGTCTTTCTTGTTACCTTTATCAGTAACTCTAAAAATGAGCGTTATCGCCATAACATGATACATATATTGCCTTTTAAGTTACTTACAAAAATGTTTTTTTCTAGCACACAGGGATATTTTCCTTGATGACGTAACGATAAAATTACACGAAGAAATTCTATATTAACGATAACATTTACATATTTAAAAATTTGTTGCAAGTCTATTTCGATTGCTATGGATTCCCTGAGGATTTACCTAAAAATGTATATATTTTTACGAACTGAGAAGAACTCCATTTCCATTCAATGAAATGTAGAGAAAACTCTAGGAGAATGTCGTTTTTACTCCAAATAAAAAAGTAGGTATGGGAAATCCAGAAATATTCATAATGTGAAGCTGTTTCCTTCTTACACTATAGCCTTCAATTTTTTCAGACAAAAAGAGACGTATCAGTAACCCCGTTGCAATGACGTAACGTATACACCTAGACACAATTAAAAAAATAGATGTGAACCGAAGTTTTATACAGAAACAGTAGTGTATGAATTAAAACAGTAAATAGTAAGTGTGTATTAATGCGATAATGAGATATTGTCACTCGTTTGTTGATTGTTTTAATGTACTTGGCAATTTAAACAATTAATTTATTTTTCATTTAATTAGCAGATTCATTTTAAACCCGAATTCGTAACAATAATATAACATCCAAGCAAAATGTGCTCTAATTATTGTAATAAAGACCAAGACGTTCGATGGGAAGTCTTCTTGGCCTAACTACTTCAAACAGTTTGAAGCTGCAGCAAAGGCGAATGGATGGACGGCCAGTGAAAAAGCCACTTCGTTAATTGTGGCCTTGAGGAGGGACGCTATCGATGTGCTACAAACGATGCCGCCAGAGGAACAAGAAGACTTCCACAAGCTGGTGAACAGGCTGGAGATGCGTTATGGCCAGGCGCATCTGACCGAGGTGTACCATAAGCAGCTGAGAAACCGTTACCAGAAATCCGGAGAGGTCATCAAGAATTCAAGGCTGACGTAGCGCGCCTAGCCCGGTTGGCGTATCCTGCGACTCCTGATGAATTCCTGCAATGTGTGACGGTGAATGTTTGAACTTCGTGGATGGAATCCGTGACCCAGACAACCAGCAGGTATTGAGAATGGCCCACCCCAAGACATCCAAGAACGCACTGGCCTACGTCTTGGAATACGAGGCGGCGAAGCGAGTCTTAAGAGGGCATGTCAAGGTGCGAGCTACCATGGACTCCCGGAGGAACCCGCCAGCGTCAAGGTGCAATCTGCTGCAGAGGAGCGGCCCAGGGATTATACCACCACGGAGGATGTTCGCCGCATTGTGGAACAACTCCTGAAGCAGAAGAATCCGCTGGTGTGCTGGAATTGCCAGGAAGAGGGACATGTTCGCAGGCGGTGTCCCAACGCAAGGCAGGAGCCTCCACGAAGGAAGCCACAGGGAAACTAAGCCGGGTCGGTGTAGAGGGGCAAACGTCGACCCGTATTCAAAGGCCCCCAAAGACAAAAGCCACAAAAATAATAGCCCTGCGGTGATTAATCAGCAGTGTCATCATGGATGCCACCATTGATGACATTCCTCACACCATGTTATTGGATACGGGTGCGACGAAGACTATTTTGAGGCCCGACGTTATCAAGTCATCAAGATGCACCGAGCCGACTAAATGGAGACTGAGGACATCAACCGGAACATCAGCGACTGTCCATGGTGAAGTAGAAGTGATCCTTGCGATTGGATCGACCTCCATCAAACACCGTGCACTGGTAGCAGAAATAGAGGACGAGGCGATTTTGGGCATGGACGTCATGTGTGCCCATGGGTTCCAATTGGATCTGAAGAGTGGCGTGATGTAGGTTAACAACGAGGAAGTGGTTTTGCATCAACGAGAGGACGTGGCCGCTCGAGTTGTTCTCGCCGAAGATGTTGTATTATCCACAGATGACGGACGGAAAGATGGAATTCAATGTCGTTCGCATGAGCGGCACGGCCTGCGCCGCAATAGAATTGTAGCTGGTCGTCTTAATAAAATTTGGTGTTCGCATCACTGCAGTTTAAATTCTAAATAAATATAGTAATCCTTTCAAAATAAGAAATTATAATTTACGGATTATAACTTTATGTTTATTATAACATATTAATCACTTTTTTGAAAGTAATATATTAATATATTGTCCCGGCTCTAGCCCGGCGCTTATGGACTTGCTACTTTACGTGCGCGTTGAGTCCTCGAGCCAAAGTGACCGTGAACGGCCATACAAATTTCCGTTCTTTGATTATCCACCAGGACCAAGGTCATAGTCGACGCAAACCTGAACGGCGCTGACCAAGATGGGCAAGTCATTATGGTCGAACCTAATACTGACGATCAGAAGACTGGAAGAGGAGTTCTCGTTGGGAAAACTTTGATGACAGCAAAGAAAGAAATAACAGTCCGCCTAATGAATGTGAACTGTTTCCCCGTCAACATCAAGAAAGGTACCACCCTGGGAAGCTGCACCATGGTGTTCTCCATTTCACGCCAACTAGAAGTAAACATGCAAAAGACAAAGGCTCCTAAGAAGTTGTTGGAAACGGTCAAGTCGACGGCCTAGGAATGAGAGTAGGTAAGAGTAAGGTAAAAGAGAAGAACCTGATCTGTCGCTATCACATTTCTATAAGTAGGTAAGTGTAAGGTAAAAGAGAAGAACCTGATCTATCGCTATCACATTTCTATAAGTACTTATATGGAAGACACTTCCTCCTGAGGACGGATCATACCGCTTTTAAATGGCTCCTCCGATTCAAGAATCCTGAAGGACAAGTAGCATGATGGATCGAACGACTTCGATTTTGAAATCCAGCATCGGGCCGGAACTAGCCACAGAAATGCCGATGTTTTGTCGAGCTGAAGACTGTAAGTACTTTAGTCGTCTGGAGCAGAAAGTAGCCACGACTGCGAGGACAGCCGTTGTAGACGACAAATGGCAAGGTGAAGAATTGCGACGAGACCAGGAGAACGATCAGGATTTGGTGCTGGAATGGAAAAGTAGGGAGGTAAGGCCTACTTGGGAAGAGATAGTACCATATGCACCATCCGTAAAATCGTACTGGGCGCAATGGGACTCCATAGTGCTGGATCATGGTCTTCTGAAACAAACTATCGAGAACCAGGAAGGCACGGAACAGAAGACACAGTTACTGATCCCCAAGAATAGGGTGCCGGAAATTCTGAGGGAGCTTCACGATGGAACTTCGGGAGGGCATCTGGGAATCAAGAAGACTATGGAAAAGGTGCGCGAGCGATTCTACTGGCTGAACTGCAAGGAAGACATAAAGGACTGGTATAGGAAGTGTGTAGTCTGCGCTGCCAGTAACGGCCCCCACAGACGAGGCAAGGCTTCCATGAAGCAGTATGTGGAAATAGGTACATCGTCGTAGTAATGGACCACTTTAGTAAGTGGGTTGAAGCATACGCCCTACCAAACCAAGAGGCGATCACTATTGCTGAAGTCCTTGTCAGAGAATGGAACAGTCGGTACGGCGCGCCCATGGAGCTGCATTCAGATCAAGGGAGGAACTTTGAATCGGCTTTGTTTGTACTCTACTCGGCGTCCGGAAAACTAGAACCACTGCACTTCACCCGCAGTCGGACGGAATGGTGGAAAGATTCAACAGAACCATCAACCGACATTTGTCCAAGGTCGTCTCCGATCATCAGAGAGACCGGGACACGTAGATTCCTCTTTTTCTACTGACATACCGTTCGTCCGTTCATGAGACCACAGGAGAGACTCTAGCAAAAGTTGTATTTGGGCGAGAGCCAAGACTTCCCTGCGACCTGAAATTCGGCGTGAACCCTGGCGAAGTCCCTGCCGACGAAGACTACGCAGAAAAATGGACGACATTTACAATCAAGTGCGTCACAAAATACAGACAGTCAGCGACGGAATGAAGGAGCATTATGACATCAACGCTCAGAATGGGGGATACCAACCTGGATCGCTGGTCTGGCTTTATAATCCTCAAAGACGTCGAGGTCTGTCCCCAAAATTGCAGACATTTTGGGAAGGTCCTTACATAGTGATGAAACGGATCAACGATGTCATCTACCGCATCAAGAAGAATTCGCATGGCAAGCCCAAAGTGATCCACTTCAACCGGATGGCTCCTTACAACGGAGAAGAAAATGAAGGGACAGTACAGAGGACGCAAGGCTCCGAAGTGAACTTCGAAACCTTTAGGTCTCATCACGCTACCGGGAGTAAGGTACGATTCGGAGTGACCACAGAGAGGTAGCAAAACCTTTTTCAAGTACCGGAGTACAGTCTGGCCCATGTGGCAGAAGACCTAAGAATGTCCAAGGGGATAG
Organism: Dorcus hopei; assembly: GCA_033060865.1. NCBI lineage: Eukaryota > Metazoa > Arthropoda > Insecta > Coleoptera > Lucanidae > Dorcus > Dorcus hopei. Next base: position 25,807,815 of record CM065425.1, read on the forward strand.
CCCAGGCTTTCCGGAAGAAATTTAGTCAGGTCGAGGAACTCCGAAGACAGCATCCCATGGTGGGCAAGAGCCTGCAGATCATCGACACGGAAGCAGATCAAAGACGACACGTGTACTACTTAGTCACCAAGAGGACATCAAGCGGTAAGCCCGACTATCGCAACATTTGGAAAGCTTTATGGAGCCTGAGGAGACAGCTGGTAGAAGGCAAGGAGACGAAATTAGCCATTCCTAAGTTGGGCTGCGGACTAGACGGACTGGACTGGAGGGTCATTCGAAGCATGATAGAAGTCAACTTCAACGGAACGGGAATTGAAGTCCTAGTCTGCAGTCACCACCCACAGACAGCTGTCGGCAGTAAGAAAACCGTGGACTGCTATTTCTTCCAGACCGGAAGTTGTAAAAAGGGTCCAGCATGCCGATTTCGACATCCTCCTTCAAGGCTATCACGAGGAACGTTCCAAGACAAAACGTTTTTAAGAAGGGGGCATGTAATGATTCGTCGACATCAATCGGCGTCAGTCTGTCTCTTGCGTCACAGCCGACGCGCATTAGACTAGAGGCTTCTGCAGACAGCCTAGAGAATTTCGGCGGCGGAATAGAACAGACACTCTGGAACCCTTCGCGAAAATTCATGTACAACCAGCCCTGGCTTATAAAAGCCAGCAGCCGTAGAATGTAACAAATTCGGCATTGGACAGTTCGGCATTAAAGTTCGCGTTAGACTTTCGCTCGGCTGTTAAAATAAATTAGACATAAGCTTGTAAATAAATTATTGTTATAGTGTAAGTTATAAATAAATTATAAACTATATCGTGTTTTGTTTTAAAATAAAAATTAATAGAACCCTTAAAATCGCCACAATAATAATTCTTTCGATACTCATTGCTGCAGATATAAAATAAAGTAAAAGGGAAATGATTGTGTCCACCTTAGCAGACATTAGAGACAAAATTTTATTCAAATTCTTTTTCATTTCCATACGCTAATCGCGGTTGTGGAGAGTAATTATTCGGACTAAATAATTTACTGATTTAGAAATTATTTATTTAATTAGGTTCAGCTAAATGTCGATATATTTGTGGTGTTTTTTGTCAATATCTAGATAATTTTAAAGTCTTCATTAAAGTTTGACAGTTTTTCTGGTGAAGTTTCTTAATATTTTATAATATTCCCAGTGTGTAATTCTCAAAGAAATCATGAAACCAAAACTCAAAGCACCAGCAAACACTGCTAATAGCTATGACTTTACATGTTTATTGACATGCATTCAGAGAAAGACTCTTAGTAGAGACTAGAGTTTACGATTCTTACATTTAACTGACAATGAGTTCGACAGTGAGGAGATTTGTTCTTTCTTGTTACTGCTAGTCTCATAAGTAATTAAAATCTAAAATAAGGAGTTCGCCAAAACAACCGAAGGGTCTTCGAGCTTTCAAACTTTGAGAACTATTGATCTAATATATGCAAGCAGATTTAATCAGTGCCACTAAATAAACAGTTGGATAGTTTCTTGTGTTAATGCACTTCTATCCATGTAATTTGGAACGACCCTTTCATGGCTTATGCGCTCTCCATCTTTGCCACTTTAAATTACCTCGCTATACGTATGCTACGAAGGCGTGTCCAGATTATTATTTTATCAGTATTCTAGGGCAGGCTCGGCTTAAAAATCGATTTCAAAGTGATGGGCTAACGTTTACCGGAACTTCAATTCGCTTGTATCCTGTTCTTCATTGTCAATAGAAGTTCAGCGTGTTTACGGGACTGCTTACTCGTAATTCTCTTCGATTTTTCGTCGTTTTGCTCGCCAGGGCCAATCTGTGCCAGCAATGAAATACGGAAGTAAACTGGCTGGCTATTTGTATTCTACGCTAAGAACTAATAGCAAGGTTGTTCGCTTTAGAAACTGCGGGGGATATTACACCGACACAGGTTAGAGTGCAGGCCATTTACCACAGAAAGGGAAGGTTTCATCCTATTTCACAGTAAATTTAGTTTTAGAGTGAACTTCTTTTTACTTCACTTTCGATTTATGGCATTTATTTCTTATTCGTCAAGAAATCTTCCATAATAAATATACTCAAACACGCGGCAAGAAATATTATACCCGACGAGTCTATAAACAAAAGAAATAAATTTTTAGTGTTATGTTCAATAAGATCTATTGCAATCTTCTACGAAACTTTTTTTTTATGGACCAAGTTCGAAAGCCGGCATATATTTTCAATTTCTGTTTTACAACTTTCCTCCGCCTTAACCGCATCACCACGTTCATCTTGTAAGTGGGAGATAATCGGAAATATTTTGCGCGGAAAACGCATTCGATAACACACAATGGATCACGTATTTCCGCGCAAAGAAAGGAAATGAATTGAAATCCGCCCAACCGCACGTACAAAAATAGAAAAGGTCCGCTTTAAGGGGATTTGGCGTTTATTCAAAAAGATATCTGCTGCCTGTGTGATGGAGCCTGTATTCGCAGAATGTGACCACCTGATATATGAGATTAATTAAATCATCACTTCAGCTCACATTTTCCAGCTATTGAAATCAGGCGTCAGTGGAGGGCTTAAGTCGAAACAGAAATTCAATTTGCGTTCTATTACTAATAAGCGATTAAATGAGGCACTATTCATGTTAGCGAGTCATGCTAGTATGTAGGTATAAATTACATATTACGATAACTATTGTTCGCTTCCATTATAACTACTTTGTAATCCTTGGAGTATGTTTCATATAGTTAAATCGTTATCAAAGCATAAAGAGATTAGAAGTTGTATTATTGATTAATCATTAATTCGTAGGGAAGTAATGCCGTACTTGTTAGGTAAACCAATTCTTAAATTATTTTTATTAACGGGGATTAACGGCTATTGTAAATAAAATATATTTTTGTTGGTCAATATTTCGTAATGTTTTTATTACTTCATCAATTGTGAAGGTGAAAATAATTTATTTCTCCTTTCTTATTGGAAATGTATAATTATGTATGAATAAATAAATAATTTGTTTAACATCAACTTCAAAATTCTCAATTTCTAATACATTTCCAATAAGAAAGGAGAAATAAATTATTTTCACCTTCACAATTTTTGGTCCTGATGAAGTAATAAAAACATTACGAAATATTGACCAACAAAATATATTTTATTTACAATAGCCGTTAATCCCCGTTAATAAAAATAATTTAAGAATTGGTTAATCATTAATGTTAGATTAAATTTTTAAAGACTGAATCTATTAGTTGATATTAAAAATGAATTTACATTATCTTAAAAAATATGTAATGTTTGTAATGTAATGTATTTTTTCTACAGGTTCTACTATACTTAAGTCATTTATTAGTACTATAAGTTTTCTAATATGCAAAGAATTCATGTTTCAGATCTCAACGGTCTAGATCACTGGTACTCAATCTCATTTGCGGTCACAAGAAGTTTATTAGAGGACGAAGTATACAGCGTGTTCTTTTACTGTATGCAAATATTTAAACCTGTAATACATCACCATAAATGGCAACGATTGAACTCATATGTCCTTAACAAAAGTTTTACACATTTCGAGAAAATCGCAATTGAAAATCGCGCACGTCTATGTCTTTGAGGTAGGTCAAGAAAAGGAAATTTTATTGCGACTGCAGAAAGCATCTGTTGGAACAAAAAACAGAAATGCAATCGAGCAGTGACCCAGTGTCCTTTGGCGAAGTCGGGCGGCCAATAAAAGCATGTTTTCACGTCGCAGTAAATCGTATCGTAGCCAAGGAATTTGCCTGACACACAATTTATTGCTCCGTATCTTTTGGGGTCAATAGTTTAGTTTGTGAAAAGTGGTTGAACGAGTTAAAGCTAAATACGATTACTATTTTTTGTGCTTAATTATTACTTATTAAAATGCCGCAATTCACGAACGGCGGGAGAACAGATGGTTCTCATCTACGGCGAAGCTCGAGGAACTGAAGAAGCACGGCGGATTTATGGAAACACATTTCCAAATCAATGAAAGAACATTTACAACTAATGTCCCAGCATTTACGCAATTATGGAACGTTTCGTGTATGTATCGCTAATGATGGATGCCACTTTGAACACTTGTTATAAACATTCCTAAATTACTGCAGTGAACGTTTGAATGTGTTCTTCTACACAGATATCATTCGGCGAGTGAGTGCGCTTTGCATATTAGTTACGCCGGCGATGTTTATTGCCTACGATCAGCGAAGCAGGTTCCGTAAGTCTTTTGTTGTTTCATGACCGTCGTATAAGGGGCGGATAATATAGTTTTCCCTCGTTATGAATTTTTTTAAAATTTTTCCGTGTTCTATGTGCTCTCACGGTAATGTGGTTAAAATTTTTGCACTTATTTTACACCCTGTATAAGAGAAAATGAAGATGATCAATTATTTCTCATTTTGTACATTTACGGAAAACCTATGTCCTAAAATATTGCTAAAACTTTTCAGTACTGCTTCCGGGGCCGACAATTTCAATAATGATTCATTGCGTTTCTGCTGTCATTTTCTTTTTCTATTATTTACTCACATTGGTGTCTTTCCGAAAATCTGGAAAGAGCCATTACCGAAAAACCGAAAACTAAAAAATCATCGTTCTATTAGTGTACTACCTATCCTCTTCGAGGTATTGGTATTTGTCCAACTCTGACACCAGTTTCTATGCAAGCAGCTATCCTAGCTTTTAAAACAATATTTACTGTAGGTATGATTGACAATGAGTGACCATTTCAAATACTTTTAAATTTATGGTCGGCAGCTGTTTTACATGTACACGTACAGTACAGATCGCAAGCATCGCAAGTCCCGTCAAAATATAAAATTTAGGTTATGCGAAGGAATTGAATTCAGATAATTTATTTTTTCGAGTACCACATTCGAAAGTACAATTTTATCATACCCATTCAAGGAGAGAAAGCGATACTTTATCTGCTTAGGCAGGTAAAATATTTTACCTGATTGTGACGAAGCCTACTTCGACCTATTCTGAAGTGACATTTATCGGTTCTAATTAATATTATTGTTTATCTATAAACGATAACCAATTAATTGTTTTTCATTTAATTCTCTTTCAATAATGCTGTTGAAATTTTTTTATTTTGGGTCAATTAGTATAATTTTTAATTCCTCTTAGGTAATTTGTAAAAAGTATTGCCTGCATCATGACCTGCATTATCGTCGAATCCAACTAACTGTCAAATTAATTTGTCATTCAAATCAACTCAAAAAATATAAACATTTTTGCGCTCGCGTCACATTTTTTGGTGTCATCGAAACACCAGCGTCGTTTATAACGAATTATAAAGTAAAAGAAATACATTTTTAACAAATTTACGAAGTTATAAATATAGATATAAATCTGCAAGTTTTCAACACTTCAAAATAAATGGTTGAGTAAGTGGAAGTCGAAAAAACGTTGTATGCACCAGGGCAGCAAAGTGTCTTGATCGAACTCGTTTGCTTGCTCGCCGCGGCTTCGCCTTGGCTCGTAATTTACAAACTCGTTCGACAAAGCGCCACTTTGCCACCTTGATACATAAATAACTATTAATATACTGTTGAAATAAATAAAAAAGGGGAAATGTCAAAAAAAATTGGCACATTTTGTTCCTTCGACTATATACACCTACACTGCTAGCAGCATATAATTTACAATGTAGCACTGTGTCTCCAACATCAAGCGCGCCACCGGGTTGCCTGACGAGCAACATCGAAACTAATAGGTACGTGAAACGATTCTTTTTCATCGGGTCTTGTTTTATTATAAGCAATTGCATTATATTTCACAGCAAAGTATGTACTTTGCTCCGTAACGTCTGCGACCCGTTCCATTAAATTGCAATATGTAAAGAATGTAAAGAATTAAAAGTGAGGTTAGTTTTTGAGTCGTGTTCTTCTTTGACTATATACATCTGGACTGCTAGCAGCATATGATTTTCATGCAGCACTATGTCGCCAACATCAGCCGCGCCACCGAGTTGCGTGACGGGCAACATCGAAACTAGTACTCACAGCAAAAAATCTGACGAATATAACTTACCGAGGTTATATTTAAACTATGACATAAGAAGCCATCGCTCTATTCTGACAACAAGCGTCAAAATTCCGAAGTTTCAAGTTGCAATTTATACAGGGTGTTAGGTTATTGCTTGGACAAATTAAAACTGTAGATTAAGGGTGTCAAATGGGATCAGAAAGTATCTACACATGATGGATTTTCGGAACATTTTGAAAAAATGCAAAAAGAGTGAACTATTGAGGACCGCTGATAGTACTTATGGAGCGAGCGCCCATTAAAGCTGATGTCTCTTGCAGTGCCTCTTGCCCGTTGCACAATTGCAATAATTGTTTGACGACGGTGTGCGACGCAGGGGATACCGCCACCGATATCTACGCACTGCAGCACGTGCATTGCACCTACATTCTCCGTACGTTAGATAGAATAGTATCAACAATTTCGTTAATTGTGTAAGCTGACCCTGACCTGACACTGACCTTCACACTCCGAAATCTGTTAAGACATTGAACGTACGTTATTTGCTTGTCGAAAACAATAAACCATCTGGGAATTTATGGCAAGGGATCGCCCGCCCGGATGGCGTTCGGCAGCACGTGGGTCTAACAGTAGATAAGAAATCAATGGCTTCGAAACAATTTTTATAGATTTTTGTTTGAATTTTTTCCTGGAAAACGAAAGCCGCAACACCCTCGAATATAAAGGCTTTTTTACTGTACAGAGTGTTCTCAATACGTGGTTTGAAGATGTCCAGTCAATTACCTAACACCCTGTATAGTTCAGAGATACAAAACGTAACCGAAATCGTTCCACAGTTCCAGTAGCACTCAAAGCGCGATAGAACCGACTCAAGGAACCGAATTTATAGTAATTTTACATTCCTGATGTAGTTTCCAAAGTCGCCACTTGGCAACTTCATGTCGCTCAAAATCGCTAGCAGTCCAAATGTATATAGTCAAAGTTTTATTCAATATTTTCATAGTGTAAAAATGACTTTATTAGAAATAGGTTAGAATTATTTGACGCTACGTCAGTTTATAAATAAATAGGTTACATTTTACAAGTTAGGCATCTATTTTCCAATAGACAATTAATTGACAAATCCATCCAAATTTTCGAACTATTTAAAGTATATTTTCGCGTTGAAAGCAATTCACAGATAGGTTTGAACCGTATTAGCTTCTGACGTCACCATTTGAAAGGCTCGCGAAAACGCAATGTTTTGAACATTCAACCTATCAATGTCAACTGTTAGTTGCACTGTATAAAACATGGAAAAAAACAGTTCACTTTTCTTCAAATTAAATTGCAAACGTTGCATTCTTAATAAGATTCTTTTCCGTGCACTGAAAAAATGGATGTTAAGATGTTAATAAAAAAAAACATCAGAGATGTCAACCCCACACCGCCAATACGTTTCAAAAATATCACCACAGAACAATTCAAAACAGAATGAATGCGGTTCAAAACATCGTCATTTGACGTCACCGTTTCAACGGGAAAATTTAAATGTTTTAAAACAGTCGAAACTGTTTCAAACCGCTGCATCGCAAAAATATGGTTTTAAATTAGGCATCAGTGAAATTAGGGGAACGAGATTTTGAATGTTTCTTAGTGTCTTATTAAATAACAGACTGAAATTTTTATGGTTGGTTATTATTCATCGTTCATTATTTAACAACACCAATGAAAAGTTAAAACCTAATTCAACAGTTAGCAGGAAAAGTTCGAGAACATTACCAAAAACAAAGTGCTATAATCACTTCCAGCGTTAAGAAAATTCAGATTGCATTAGGAATATTGCACCCTAATAACGCACTGAGAAAAATAAACTGTTCAGTCAACCCAAAAATAGGTTCAGTTAACAATATTTTTCGTTTACCTATTAGCAATCACGCGTGGTCATTGAACCAACAGTCAAAAAATGTTAAATATTTTAGATTGAATCAACTCAATATTTTGTTTGAGGCAAGCATACAATGAAGACATCTTTCTAGTTGCTTTAATGTCTAAGAAGATTGATACAAGAACTTTAGATTGTTAAAATTGCTAAATATTTTATTTGTCGGAACGCTGTTAGGGAATTAAAATTATATTTTTTATATATTTAAAGTAATTTTTCAGTACAGCTAATAAAAGCGTAGAGTCAATTCAATCTAGACTATCGTTTAGGGAAACATCAATTAAATGTTCACCTCTTTGCGATACTGCCAAAGCAAGATAACCCTTCAACCTTTGCTGAGGTGACAAGAGGAGCTGAATAAACCTTTCAATGAACTTTATAATGTCGGACGCATTCGAAATATGAATGACTTATCCGTTTAAGAAACGATGTCGAACAACAAGGTTATGCTGGGACAGGCAGTAAATATACGTGAAGTTTTAGCAGGCGCCATCTGGAACTCGATAGCTTATTAATGTGGGAATTAATCCTCGCTTTTACTTGACTTAACATTTATTACGTTAAATAAAAAATCAAAACAGACACATAAAAGCAACAGTACTTTACGATCATTTTGAAATTTCAACTTTTTGATTTAACATATTAAGCACTTTCATTTTAAGGAAAACATTTACATCGTTCAGTCAAACGTAATAGTTTAACATTTGTTTAGTGTTACTTCAACAATTTCCAAGATGTTCAGTTAAGAATATTACCGTTGAAACAAGTACATTTTGTTTAAGTCAATGCACAAAAAGTTGACATTCAAAAAGTTGTTGACTTAACTATTTCATTTTCCCCACGAGCATCAACTACAGCCTGATATCGTCCAGACATGCTTCGAACAACGTTTTAGCATATCTTGTGGAAGTTTTTGCCATCCTTCATTAAGAGCTTCAGCTAACTATTGGGTGTGAGGTGCAAAAGGACGCTTTCTAATACGTCTGTCAAGCATATCCTAGGCGTGTTCAATTGGATTGAAATCCCGGTCCACCCCATCATCTGAATCTCATGTTCCCAAATAAAGTGTAGTGTATGATTTGCTGTGTGAATTTTACAATTATCCTGTTGGAGAATAAATCCATCCCCGAAATTGTTGGCAAATGATAAACCATGCTCTTGTAGGACGGTATCTACATAAATTCGTGCATTTAGACGTTGGGGAACTACATCTAAATCCGTGCGGCCATCAATACATATGCCACCTCTAAATATTACTGAGCCGCGTTCGAATCTATCGACTTCCTGTGAAGTGGATTCACTGTAAAGGTGGACTTCCGAAGCACGCGACACGCGGCAGACGGCAGCAGCAGGCGGCAACTGCTTTTGTCGCGGCAGCAGACGACACTACTTTGCACAATTATTTTAAATGGATGCACTTCATAACCTGTCGCGTGACTAATGTCGTCCGGTCTTAGAAGTACATTCATTTAAAATAATAGTGCAAAGTAGTGTCGTCTGCTGCCGCGACAAAAGCAGTTGCCGTCTGCTGCTGCCGTCTGCCGTCTGCCGCGTGCTTCGGAAGTCTACCTTTACGCTCTCCAGGATGTCTGTATATTCGTACCCGATCATCGCAACGAATAAGGCTAAACCGCGACTCCTCAGTAAGAAGTATGGACCTCCAATGTCAAAAGTTGTTATTGCACATGTTCACAAGCAAAACCTAGGCGGACAATTTTATGATCCCTGATTAAATGAGGACCTAGCACAGGTCTACCTGGTGTTAAGTTAGCTTCTCTCAATAAATTCTAATCATCAGATCACAAATGCCCATGTCAGTTGCATTTCGAAGAAGGTTTTGTATCTCTCAAGCAGTGGCAGTGCGTTTACGAAGGGATAATGTTAGGATATATCTGTCACCCTCCCGAGTTGTTTTTTATTTACGACCTGGTCCAACCCTCCTGGAGTAGCTGTCTGTTGTTTGGTACCTATACCAAAGTATGCAAATAACTGATGGACTGGCTTGGAGCTCTTTGCTACGTAGCGCATGGAACGTCCATCTTGAAGCAAAGCAACGGCCCTCGTTGCTTCAACGTCAGTGAGTGAAAGCATTTTATACCCAAGAACATGAACACAATCAAAAATTAACATTTTTGCTTTAATAAAGGGCTACTTTCTTTTTTTTTAATTTGCTAAATGGTTTAGAGACACTTTGATTTATGACTTCTTTTACATTTTGACCCGTTTTAAAGAAATGGCTCGAAGTTTTGTTTTGCAATTTCAAAATGAAAATCTGGAAAATAATCAACTACTATAAAAATTATAATTTATCAATTGTGACAAAAATAATAACCATTTGAAATCTCGTTCCGCTAATTTTTTTGAGCAGTGTATTTACCTACCTGTGCTGAACCCCCTTCTACTTTATTAATAATATTTCTATTCTCAAGTTCTTTTCATTTTTCTTTGAACTCTGATTGTTAATGGAACTCTCGAACTCTCGCACAGGTTTTGAGACAGGAATACTGTCTTTTTAAAACGTTTGATTTTGTATTTATCTTTAAATTTGCCTAACCTTCAAATGCAAGGAAGGCCAAAAGTATGGAACCGGCTTAAACTGTTTGACGTATCCGATTGAAATTTGGTATGTGCCTTGGAGTCAATAAGACCTACATTATTAATCAATCATTTGATTAGCTCCTTTTATTTTTGAGATCCAAGGCCAACTTGCGCTTTTTTTTAAATGACATCCTCGTATTTTTTTTCCTTTATTTACTAGTCCATTTTATTCTCTAAACAATCATATAAAAATTTTGATATGTTACATCGGAAAATTTTTGAGAAAATAATGGTTGAATGTGAAAAAATTAAGTTACAATAAATCTGTCAAAATTCAATAAAAATTTCCTCATATGCTACTATTTACCATTCATCTTAAAACTGAAACAAAATAATACTGTATTTTATGAAAAAATAACAAAACTTGACAAACCGAAAAATGAACACTCAAAAAATAACAAGTATGGTGTAGTTCTTACTCATGATATTATAATATGGAAAAGAAAAAATTTATAGTTTCTGCACGCTTGGAAGTTATATTCACTTTAGGACCTGTATCTAATTTTAAGTTTATAGTGGCTCCCTCTATTTCAATTCTTTCAACCACATTTATTTAGTTTCAATTTCACAAACTTGCGAGATAGATTCCAAATACACTAATTCAGTTTAATCTTCTATTTGTTTCACTTCCTTTACACGGCACATATTTGCAAAGTGATTATTTTTCTTACACTTCCAAATCCCGGGCATCTCCAAGCTTCATGTGATTTTTTTGCATGCTTGCAATTTCTTATTTTCAGTATTCTTAGCTTTATTTCTTCATCTTTTTCTTTCTGTTTAACTCTGACACTGCGTTTTCTTTATCTTGTAAAATTTTTACTTGCTGTTTCGTTAGTTCGTTATAGTTGGTTCAATTTTCTGACATGAGCATTTGATTATTAATCAGCATGAATTTTGGCAACTTTGCATCCTGCTAACTTTCTATCTCTTATAATAAGCTAGATCCGCAAGCTGATCCTCGAATTTTAATCACCCTGTAAAAGCAGTATGAATAACATTGTAAATTTTTACAGAATTATTTTAAATGTTAGAATGTGAATAAACAAATACAATAGTTACCCAAATAATTGATGAAAGTCTGGTGGCGGTAATCTTTAAAAAAAAACGGAACACATTTACACATAATAAAATTTAAAAAAAGCTTTAGTATTAAAAGAAGTTTGTTAAAGATAACAAAATCTTTAAATTATTATTAGAAAAATCTGTAAAAACTTTAATGACAAAGATAAAGAAAAATAAAAATTTTGTCTTTCTAATTGAATTCGCCGTCTTTAGAAAAATTGTGTATCAAGAATCTTCTCTGAATTATAAAAGAATACTTAATAGTAAGTATTTTTTTGTATTTTATCAGTATCCTGATACCTTTTATTTTTCATTAGAATGTTTCATCTTTAGAAATATATAATTTTTCGAGTGAGTTAGAATAGAAACGCCATATTCTGCACTCTGACATTTAACTCTGTTTGTCCTCATAATTCAATGAGATTATAACAAGATTAAATGACTTTCAGCACGGTCGTTTCCTCCTGAAGCATTAAGGACGGTCGTTTCCATAGAGTGTTAAACTACTGTTTACTTGCCAATTAATTAGAAGGATTGATTACACATAATAACCCCTCTATTATAAGTGTGCAGATAAATAGGTTTCACGTTTTGGCTTAGTTAAATAAATCTTCAGAAAGCTTATAAATAAATTCAGAATACCATGACTTTTAATTTGAAATTAAAAGTTGAATGACAATAGCTTCGAAATTGTCATATATGAACTCGTAATAAAGATGTTAATTATAATTGGAAAAACGCCAGGTCGAATTTGCCAGCCATTCTTTTCAAATATTTACATTTTCAATCAATCACGATCAACAACAAAGGACGATAAACTAATGATTTCAATTATGCCGACTCCGAAAATGATAATTGCCATTAGGCCTCGTGCAAATCATTAGAGGAACTATTTATTTAATGCCGAGTCCATTACGTTAATGGCTCTCCTTACTAATTAAAGATTTGCCCACGGCCCTTCTTCAGCAGATAACACTGGGCTGCCCTCCCAAACCTGCATCAAGTCCTCAGAGACTTAATGAATGGAGTCACCTCACGAATAATAATTTCAGTGAAAAGTCCTGCCCGGGTTAATTTGCCCGCGCTTTATTACGGTCGCCGTGAAAAGTTCTAAATTCCGGAAGCGGAGTTTTATTTGAAATTGAAACGCGAATAATGACGTGACGTTCGTGTTATGCTTTTATAGAGCAAAGTAGTTTTGCTGAGTACACAAAAAAGGGCGCGAGTTTGAACTATCCAAATTAATGAATCTTTATTAAAGCCATGTTTAATCGATTCACTAACAAAAGCACCAGCACTAATAAAAAAAGTATTCGATCTCAAAATGAAAAGAGAGATACATCATATAATAATATTGTAGTAACAATAATAATATAAACCTGACAAAAAAAACTATCAAGTTTCCAGTACATCTCAAATCTTTCTTCACTTTTCCTGTAATCCAATTGAGTAAGATTTACAAAATACTGAGAGGGAGAAATTCCTTGTACGTTGAAACTGGGCTTCGTCGGCCATTATTAGAATCGATTTTATTACTGAGGTTATCTAACTGGCTCAATTTCTCGAGGAACTTTATCGGTATCTTCACCTTTCTATCTAAATAAAGCGCTGACGGTGATAAATAATATATTATCCTATTAAGCCAGTGCGATAGCGTATCGTGATCTATAATGGACTCTTAATTAAATTTAAAAAGTTTCGAAGAGCACGAAAAAAAGTTGGCGGAAAACTTTTGAGCTTGCCGAATAAAAAATAAAATAAAATAAAATTTAAATCTCTATCTGCATGCAATTAAGCAAAGTCAGCAACAGTTTAATTCAGAGATTAATAACGTCGAGGATTTTTTTTTACTTCTAAAAATAAGTGGTTGCAAGTGTTTGGTGCCCCGGAACTTAATTAAATTGAAGTTGAAATATTAAGAAATACATAAACAGCGGATTGATTATAGGTATAGGATGGTACATTAATGTGGCAAAGTTTAATAACTTCTTTGTTACATGAAAAACACAAAAAAGTTTGATATAAAAGTTGAGGTAACAAAAAAGTAAATCTAAATCGTAAAATATAGCTGTTTTATTTTCCAAAGGCCTCTATAAAAATTTTATTCAAGAATATCGATGGTTAATAAAAGGTAGGAGGTAGTAAAGGAAATCTTACTATATCATAAAATACAAAGTGCTCCATTTGAAAATTCGAAGAAAAAAATTAGAAGATAACTAATTTTGATTACGCGGAGAGAACAGCCTGTGAAAAATATTTCAACTCCGCATTTACCTTATTTTATTTACACTATTCTGCTTCCCATAATTCCTAACGAGTATCAATATCTTTTCTAATCACGTGACCTATGGAAATAAGAAAAAGAAGCACGCGCCGAGAGCAACGAAATACTGGTTCATGGAAGGTGCGTAAAATGTTCGCCGTTCTTTTGTAAACACAAGTGAATTCTGCGTTTTAAATCGTTAGTAACATTCGCTAGGATTACTGGATTGTTATTTAACTATTCGCAATGTAAGCTTTTATGAACAAAAATTTCTCTTAATGCATTAAACTTACTGACAGTTATAAGTAATTGAAATGGGAATGACATTTGAAAAAAATGAATTATTCACAGACATACGATTTTCTTTCCATAGGTCACTTGATTAGAAAAGATATTGATCACGTGTTATAATACAGCATCTCCTCATTTGACCCTAATCTTTTTTTTTTTTAATTGTTATTAAATCTCATATTTCGCGGAGGCTTCATTTTGTTGTTCGTTTGTGTTTGTTATATAATGTTCTCCTTTTTCACAGTTTATTTCTTTGCTGTCTAGTACGGCATTTTAAACGGTCGGTATGCAAACATATTTGTTAAGCAAACGTCTAGCATTTTAAAAAAAAAATTGCTCTTGCATGGATGTTGTACAAGAAACTTCTTCTGAGATGTGATGCTTTATCAAGAGTAAGAGCATTTACTTCTGTATTTCGAGAAAACAATTTCTGTTTTGTATTTGTAGTTAACTGATGTGTACCTTGAACTCTCTCTGGATTATGTACCTGGAACTTTCCTGATATGTGTCCAATATTTTATGAAGAGTAGTTGCGAAGGAATTGAGCTATTTTTTCTAGGTTTTATGAAAAAAAGATTTCATTGCAAATTATGCTGACCCATACTAAAAATTTGAAAGAAATTCTTAATAAAAGATCTTCGTTATATAAGTTCTTTAGACGTTTTGCGTTAGATTTAAATTTTGTGCTTCAAGAACACTAGAGTTTTAAACACACTACCTCCGTATATAAATTGATACGAAAACTTGCCTAAAGTGCCTGATCCACGTGCGAGTAAAACAGCGGTTTTAATCCGCGAGCCGGGCTCGTCGATATTACTGTGCGTCGATGAGCTCAAAGACCGTGGTTTTAAAAATCGACGAGCCTGGCTCGTGACATGTCAGTTTGGTTTAACATTTTACTCGTCGAATCACAACACTACTAATTGATCACGACCACAGCGCGAGCCAGCAGTTTTTAAATAAAATAATACTTCCAAAACTTCCATATCGATACATGACATATTTCTGTCAAGCGCAAAACTTGACTTAAAGGCTCGCTAGTTTTGCTCGGTGGTCGATTAGCAACCAGTCCAGCGAGTAAACACGCCCATTTTAAAACCGCGGTGTTACGCGTCAGTTTTACCCTTGTTTATATACATCTAGTTAGCCCATCCTTGAATAAAATCTGACAACCAGTTTTTGGAAACCAGATGCGTTAATTTTGGAAACGAACACCAGGCGGCGACAAATTAGTAGTACCCGGCATCTATTATTAAATAGATGCATTATTACCAAATAAATGGTTTTCAACAAAAATTAGAAACACGGCTTTGGCCAACGAGTTAAGAATATCAGGAGTCATAGTAACATTAGTTTCTCATCCTATCTGTTCACTAAATGTATTGCCACGAGCGTTTTACAATATTCTGGAACGTCCACAAACCAATCATTGTTTATAACACACATATTACATTAAATTTAACTGAATAAGATTCGAGAAATGTCAATTGTATTCTATACACTGGAGTTCTATGACTCAAAGAACTTCAAAGGAACTTATACGGACACTAATATTACAATTAAAGCTGGTTCTTGTTTCCACATCAACTTAAAACGAAATAAAAAAATAAGGACTAGAAATAATTTCGATGTAAAAAGTAACTGTAAACGTATTGTTTGTCGTACGGCAATAAAAATCGGTAGTGTTATAAATTAAAGTGTAAGGAATAACCTAGATATAAATTCTTTTAGTCTTACTTGTTTTTTCAAATGTTCAAGCCTGTGTAATTGTCAGAATTTCAAACTGCCGTTATTCAATTTTTTTAAATGCAACCCCCCCTATCTCTTTTCACGAATAGATAAAAAACAAATGAAACTAAATCAGTTTATATCTGAGTTATTCCCTATACTTTGCTTTATAACACTACCTATTTTTATTTCCGTACGACAAACGATACGTTTACAGTTAGTATTTTAAGAGAAGTTGAAAATCAGACTGTTTCCAATAAAATATTAATTTACTCTTAATTGGTTAAATAAATATAAATATTTTATGTGCTGCTGTTTAGAGGATCGAGTGTTATACCTTTCTATAGGAGAATACACAGGGTGTTCCATTAAAAAAAAACCCGCTGCATGCTGCCATTATTTTATGTAACACTCTGTACGTATCAAAATAATTTTAGGTTATAGTGCTCAATAGGTAGAATGTCCTTGTAAAAGAAAAAAATTCTATCTCGTTCTATAAATGAGCTATGGAAGAAAGGGCGCTTAATAACTCACCCTGTATAAGCAACGTTGCCAAGTTTACCAATTTTGTTGGCCTCGTATTTTGTCTCGTGTGCTGAAACTAACAAACCTTGAGAATTAATTGTTGCTTTCTTGGGACCCTTATGGAATGTAGGACAGAAATACCTGAAGCTTTATATGCACTTCTGGGACATCCTGTATATTTATAAAACTGACATATTATATAATTAAGTACTATATTTATGTATTTTCATCCTGCTTTAATTTCAAACTTTATCGAATAACGATAGTACTGTATTCACTTTTAAGTGTAATAAATATACTAAGAATAAATAAATGAGTAGAATAGAATAGAATTCTTTTCGTTTCAGGCATCTTTATATGTCAAATTATTAATTATTTTCTTAATTGTGTTTAATTTATAAAAAATGTCTCTTTTTTATTTATTATTATTTGATAAACTGAACAATCGATTTCGCAAAACGTCAAGTAAGTACTGTGATATACTCTTGCTCGCTTTTTCATATTACAATAATACAATTTCATGAGTAAGAACTGTAAAAAATATTGTTTTAAATTGTCTATTTTTCTGTCACAGACTGATTTTTTTTTAAATTTTGGATTTGTTTTCTAAACTTTTAAAAGTTTTTCTTGATTACTCTATTTATGCGATGAAATTTTTTCTGTTATATTCGATCCAATTCAATTATTAAATTTTAAAAAAACCGCGAAGTACCGACACGCGTTTGCGCTTGCGCAGTTTTCGCGGCCGACTGGCTGGAGGTCTTACCCGCTCTTGTGATGTTTTAATACGTTTTCTCTGGTTTTATTCAAAAAGCTGCAGCTGCGATTGCTTGCACTATTGAAATCACCATTGAAATGTAGATGGCACGACAATAGCATATAGTGTTCTGTTTCATTTCCGTGAATTTACTGTTGTTTAGCTGAATTAACAAATGTTTGCTGCTACGCCATCTATCGGCACAATTTTATTGGATTCCATTCAAAGCTATGGTATGGGCTAACTAGGTATATATAAACAAGGGTTTTACCCACTCGTGGATCAGACGCTTTAGTAGACGTGCGCTCGCGATTTCTTGCACTTTTAGGCTCATTTGTATGTACAAAATGAGTAAAAGGCAGGCGCCTTTTAACACACTTTTATTGCTTCGTTAAAAGTTCTGGATTATAATAAAATTGTATTTGCATTAATGGAATCCTTTTGGTATTTCTGAATGAGTTAAAAGTGCCTCTAATCGATACTGAGAACTTAAGGAAAATGTGTTCGTTCTAGCAGGATGGCAGTCAAAGAAGAGGGCAATTCAAAGTTTACTATTATTCGATTGCCAAGCTTTTGGAAAACTTTATTTCCTTCACCAGGATTGTTATAATGTTTAGAAAGAGTTACAATTGAATTTTAGACATTAAAGTTGCTCTTTTGGTTAAATAAGACTTCAAAAAAATTCTTTGACATGTTAAAATTAATGCAGTTTGACAATTTAACAATTTACACTGACACAATTTAACATTTTCAAAAACTTGTTCAAAGGTAGAGTGGTCTACTTAGTCATCACTGCTGGACGACACTCTGATGGCGTGGGTGGCGGCAGGCTGTCCGCAGGGAGGAGTGATGTCTTCTCTGCTATGGAATTTCAACTGCTGCAACAAGTTGGGCTGAGAACAAACTCTGAGGATCAGTTCTCAAAAAAAAACAAAAAACACCATTGTACTATTCACACGAAGGCGGAACCTAAAGCGTTCAGGCCCTCTACGTCTTCGAGCAAATGAGATAGTTTAGATAGTTTTGTCGGGGGAAGCAATATACCTTGGTGTAATTTTTAACTCCAAAGCAACACTTACAATAGATAAAAAAGTCAGACCAACTGTGACCACTATGACAAAACATGGGGCCTAAAACCAGATGTGGTGGACTAGTTGTACACCAGAATAGTCAGACTTATGCCGCTTCGGTTTGGTGGCACAATGTCAAGCAGGACACCACCAAACTTAGACTGAGTAAGGTACAAAGACTTGCCTGTTTAGGTATAACGGGAGCAATATGTACCGGGTGTCCCATCGATGTGTATTTCTTCTGTGGTGCCTAGAGGAATAACAAGTAGAGAAAAAAAAATTAAGAAAGTTGTACTAGACATCACGCGGCACATTTTAAAACTATTTTCAACTATACAGGCTGTTCCAGAAAGTGTTGGTGCATACAAAGCGATTTTTTTTTAATGGAACACCCTGTATATTCTTATAAATTTGGATGTCCCGCGGAGAGATGATTATAATAATATAAAGATATATTAATTTCGCTGAGCTATTTTCGTAAGAAAAAATTTTTTCTTCGAAAATTCCTTTAAAATTTACCAATTTTGAACTTATGTTGCTGACTATGGAGATGACACAGACTTACGAAAATGTAACACAATATTTTTAGGACTTTGGGCTTTTTGAAAATATGAAAAAAGTTAAAATATCTTTTAGCATTATACAGGGCAAACAGTACTTGCGAAGCACTTAGTATCTCATTTTTTTTTAATGGAACGGCCTATTTTTTATTTCAAAAAAGGGTAGTTCTTAAACTTAGCTTTCTACTGATACCAGGTTATATACCTATATTTCTAGCATTTCTTTCATTAGAAACTTGTTTTTACTACTATTTGAACAATTTAGTCTTCCATTTATAATTTTTGTATAGTAAATGAGCAAAAAGTAAATCCCAGAGTGTATTTATATCACACCTGAAGAAACGTCCAGGTCTACACATTTAACGTTTTAGGCTATTCACATTGATACGAGAAAAACAGGTAAATATATGAAAAAAAAATTCATCGTAGTCAGCCATGATTTCATATTTGAGATCTTATAATAATTCTGAATAACTTTTTCAAATAATATTTCCGCGTATCTTGAAAAATAAAGGTACTTTACTCTTATGTCCACTTCAAATATTTTTATTTCCTCGGTATGTGACCAGTGGTATTCGAATTTTGATATCTGCATTTTGAGTTTGGGAAGCTCTAGGAACTTTCAAATTTATGGTTATAATTTATTTCCAAAAATAAAAGGTTAAAACCATAAAAATTCTAATGGTAGTAAAAACAATATTGCTAGTTAAGCAAATGTTAGAAATAAAGGTATATAACCTGATATCAGTAAAAAGCTAAGCTTAAGTACTATATATTTCTGAAATAAAAAATAGGTCATTCCATTAAAAAAAAAATGAGATACTGAATGCTTCGTAAGTAGTGTTTGCCCTGTATAATGCTAAAAGATATTTTGTTATATTTTCGTAAGTCTGTGTCATCTCCATAGTCAGCAACATAAGTTCAAAATGTGTAAATTTTTAAGGAATTTTCGAAGAAAAAAAAAATTTTTACGAAAATAACTGAGTGAAATCTATATATATATTTATATTGTTGTAATCAGCTCTCCACGGAACATCTAAATTTGTAAAAGTATACGGGGTATTCTATTTAAAAAAATTCTCTCTCTGTACACCACCATTTTTTGGAACATCCTGTATAGTTAAAAATAATTTTAAAATGTGCCGCGTGATGTCTAGTATAACTTTCTTAATCTCTTTTTTTCTACTTGTTATTTCTATAGGCTCCACAGAAGAAATACACACCGTTGGGACACCCGGTACAACACCCGCCGCTTCCATGGAGACCCTTCTAGACCTTCCTAGACTTCACAAACTACAGGATTTACGTCACCCATTTAACTTGAGCACGGGTTACACAAGTATCGTTAGCAGCGTAAAGAATCCTTTACTTGATATGAGGACGGACTCTATGGCTCCCAAAGGCAAATAAACTTGCTCATAAAGGTAAATTTTAATGAAACTACTGACCATCATGAGCCTGAACAGGACTTTTCTCCTGGAAGTTTGATCTGGTGTACAGACGGCTCCAGACTGAACTGGTGCCGGGTCTGGAGTACACGGCCATAGAGAAAGAACTTATCCTTCCCGTAGGATCAACTTTTCTCTGTTTTTTAGCAGAAATATACACTGTATTACGATGTGCGCGGGAGGGCTTACTCTAATAAGCGGATCTTCATTCTAACCAATAGCCAGGCGGCTTTGAAGGCTTTAGTATGCTCGAAAATTTCATCCAAACTGGTGTGGGAATGTTTAAGTGAACTCATTGACGCTGATGTGGGTTAAAGGCCATCGGGGCAATATCGGCAACAAACTTGTCGATGGTTCAAGCAGGATGCGAGTATGGCATACCTTGGCTCTGAAACTGTCCTGGGTATAACTAAGAGGGCTGTTCGGGGCTTTTCCAGTGAAGCGAGGAACACAACAGATACTGGATAAGTAGACCAGGGCATCGTAATAGCAAAATCTTCCTCAGAGGTCCTTGCAAAAAGTGTGCTGCGGGACTTTTGCTTTTGGCAGGGAGCAACTTAAGATCACCACGGGGTTACTGACAGGGCACTTGACTGTTGAGGAGCCTCTATGGAGGATCGGAAAATTCAATGGTAACCTAAACTGCAGACTCTGCAATGGAGAACCAATGCGCTGACAATTCCCAGATAGCGTCAATTCGGACGTCTTCTGATGGCTCCCGAAGACGCAACCAGTGAAAAACCTGTACCGGCGGGTACAGGAGACCTGGCTCACTGAATGGTTGCGCTAACAGAACCAGGGCAAGCACAATAATAGCATTTTCCACTGGCTGCACTAGTGTGCACTGAGTGTATTTCCATCTCGGTTCAACTTTATGTAATAAAACGAGATAGAGATATCCTGAGTGTACACAAAACGCTATAAGCCTAAATGGCTGCGGTATCTCCGGTGCAATTTATGCAGAAAAAAAAACTTCCATTAAATGTATGTAAAAAAATCTTGGAGCCGCGTATCCCCATAGCTACATAGTTAGAGACATGTTCGTTTTTGTCAAATTTGCTCCAACGTATTTTATTCATCTTGACAATTGCGTAGACTGCTTTGTTACACATAGCAATTTACATAAATGGTATGTTTAATGTAGCTCGCTATGGTGAAGCCTCTCACCCTGTAATGTTTAAAGTTTGGGTCCAGCATGCGCTATCGAAAAAACTTGTCATCCTAATTTAATATTTCCTTTTTTTTCAGCAATGATTTTATCATTTTCACGATTGTAGAATTCTGCTAAATATTCATCTTAGGAGAAATATTATATTTATGAGTTGTTGAATCGCAGAACATAATAATATACATACAATATATTTCTATGATTAATAAAATTCAGCGAAGGAATCTAAATTTTCAAATTAACGTGAAATAAAGCAATTACATTTAACAATCGCAGATGTCGTCGCGAATCGTGCCGATCACTTAAATTCAATAATTTAGAAGGCCTCCTCCTATTCCATCTCCCTTCACAAGAGTTAACAAGTCATTAAGTTAAATGGTCGGCTCCCAGTATGCGGAATTTATTGTTCTTGTGAAAGTTATAGCTTCAGGAGGACTATGAAAGCAATGTTTTAGGCCATACACGCCGAAAATAGTGGGCTCCATGTCGGCCATTATACGCTCAAATCGATTCTGTTACAAGCACTGCCTAAGTTTGCCAATTTGTTCGCGAGTCATTTTCGGAAGCAGACATAATTATTCTGAAGTAAAACATTATGCGATTTTTTTAATTAATATACATAGTCACGCTACAAATATGTTTGTAGATATAACAAACTCCGTAACATATTTACAGCCCGGAGTCATGTATCAAAATTCAATTATAAGCCGGCTATAATTGGACACATTATTTGACTGAGTATCCGGCCAGTGAGATAATTAGTGTTCCGTTTGCGGTTTACGGACAAAACAGCCGCATTTGCTGACCAGAATACGCAATAATTCAGACGATTCTATTTTCCTTCGGGTCAAAAGATCCGCCGTATACATATCTGTTAACGTATTCTCGGGTGAATTTTCGTCTGTCGCATGTGAGGACATAAAAATATGTTTATTTGCAGTATACTATGCTCACCTGAACGTGAAATTGATGACAAATTTTATGAACCGTATAGGTATTCACTGTGGGTACATAATTTCTGTTTTGAATTTTTATTATTCTATTTATCTTCAAATTCTATAAGTAAGTAAAGCCTAATAAAATTTTAAATTTTAGTCTATTTTAACGAAAAAAAAAAATGCCAACTTAATGTGATTCATGAATATTTTTGTTTGCCCAATTCGTTCTATAATTAGTTTATTTCTGTAAGGCCCGGTTTTTCAATATCAAGTTAAACTGTAACTTTCGGTTTATTTCCATGGCGACAATTGTGTTCTTATGGGAGTAAACTGAAGGTTAAAGTTAACATGCGATTGAAAAACCGGGCCTAAATAACATAACATTCTTTTCCTCGCATACCCACAACAGAACTGTGAAGTTAGGAAACGAAAATAATTTATGTTACTGTTCCACAGTTGAAGTAAAATTAACTTTAAATGTCAAGGGAATTTTTCCTGATTCATATTACATGAAGGCAACTAAATATCCAGTGACTACACTACTCGTCTGTTCAATTGTCTCATTCATAGCCAATTTCCATGAATTAAAAGGAAAATTCTCTGTGTACATGGTAATTCATCATCAGCAATAAGCGTTTATGAAGGTGCCACATTTCCGACTGACGAAGACCTTTACGGGTAAGGGTCGTTACATTTGCGTGTGAATTGCATATACAGTTCTAAGTTAGCAAAAAAGTACGATTTTTGTGCGAAATGCATGAGCCTAATCACGGTGTGGCTGATGGATTTAATATTTAATGGGTAACGATTTTGGAAGGATTACTTGTTTAACAATTCAAAAGATGTAAGCGGAGGGTATTACGGAGAAAGCTTGAAATTAGATTAAATTACAACGGCTTATGAAAATCAGTTTCCCGAAGATTAAATAACATTATTCTTTAAACAAAAATCAAAAACTCATCAGGTACTCTTACACTCGCTACATCAGTTACAGACCTTATAAAAACATACACAAATTAAATTACTCTTTAAAAATTATAATAAGCTAAGTATGGCTTACGTGTACACAATTAATGCAAATGAACTAATACGTCTAAATAACTGATGGTTACTGGTGCTTTAATTTGAGATCCCTATCAAAGTACGCCAGCTATTTATTATATTATAAAATTATGTAAATGACAATGAAGTAATTTAAAGTGACGTGAAACAGTTTTTTTTGTTAAACCGTTCGTTTTAAATAGAATTAAAAATCTCAAACATTCACGTGAAACCAAGAAAAAAGTTTTAAATATTCTATTTTCAAGGCTTTGCTATAATAAATTTTATGTTGTAAGAAAAGAGATACAACATGTACTATTAAAGCAGGGTATTTAATAAATTATTTACGATAAAATGTAATGCTTATAAATTCGTCGAAAATGAAATTATACGGAAAATGTTTCAGAGCTGCATCGTAACGTTCAACGGCACAATTTGTTGGACGCAGAAATATCGACAAATATTTTATGAACTTTCTGAATTATTTATGTCCAAGTAAAGTGCGAGCGTCATTAAATATAGACAATTCCATCCAGTCTGGAAGTAAACCTCTTTGCAGAAATAATATGCCTCTTAAAAAGAGGTGTTGCTTTAATTTTTCGATTTTTCTTTTGAGCGAGATGAGGGTAATGGAATCACGATCAATTAGGAATAAGTAAACGAGGCAAATCGAAAAAAAAAATTGAATGTGTAGAATTAGGAAAATCGGTACAGTCCAACAGGAAATGCTCCAAGAGATTAAAGAGATGGCAATGAACGTAATCAAAGTGGACACCCGGTATATTCATGGGAGATTATTAAATAATTTTGCAGGGAGCATTGTGACAATGCTTTGAAAGCTTGCATCCTACAAATACCATGTACTTACTACGTACATATGAGCTTTAACGTGAACAAACGAGAATTAATATAATTTCCCAACATGGTTATAAATTCATGGCAATGTTTATAGCGTGAGCAACCACCCTTTCTGAAGCCAGCGAAATTATAAATATGATTTACAATACATTTACCTTGACACACATTCGTTCAGCATTTATAAAAACACAATACCCTTGTAATTATTTTTATTTGCCGCGTACACACAATGAAGTTTTATTTAAATGTCGTTTTGTGAACCAGTCCAATGAGGTGGAGGCGATAGGCGCGTTCCGTGCGACGAGGTCAGAACAGGACTTTTTGAATGCATATTACGTTAAAAATCAATATGTGGTTCCGAAAATAAGTAAATATTTGGCTTCTGCGAGTATATGAAGCCATCAAGACATCTAGAATAAATTTGATTTAATCTATTTCCAATATAAACTTTTATTTTGTTAAATAACAAGAAAACCTAAACAAAACAATAATATAAAGCTATCTGATACAAACAAATTGAAGCTGAGATGAATTGAAAGACATCTTCTACAACTTAATTTCTAAGCTTTCAAATTCCTCCAGGGTTCGTAAAGTTACCGGTTTTTGCAAACCGTAGTTTAATTACTCGATGTCAAACTTATTTCTCCTTGTTACTGAACTTTCTTACGCCGGTATTTAGGAAAATCTAATTATGCTTATGATGTTATGCCTTGAAAGATCCGTCCGCCGTTTTTATTAAGCATCTTGCTGGCCTCAGACCGGCAAAACACATTAAAGACTTTAAATCGCTTTCAGATTTATGCTAAAGTAGCGCATTATTATGGTGATGTAAAACGAAGACATGAATAGAATTTATATGCAAGAAATATAACTTTAATAAAACTCCATTTCTTTTCTTAATAACACAGCAACATTTTGGAAATAAATATACAGCGTGTCCACCGAGTGTGGTTTTCTTTTCTGGTGTCTAAATTATTTAATATAGAAAAAAATTTCAAACGCTATCATCCTCAAATAAAAAAAAAACTCTATACGTTAAATTATTTGCAATTACACAGGATGTTCATTTTACAAGTGTCAGCAAATTGTGTCAAATTGCTTTTAACTTGCTTAATTTAAGAGTCTTCATTATCAGTTATTAGCCTGTAATTACACATACTTTAAGCTAAGTAACAATATAAGAAGTAAAGAAACCTCAAGACTACGCAAATTGTTGGTGGCTGGCAGTTCTTTCTGCTGAATTTAGAAGTGAAATATTTCAAGATTTTTTAACATTTTTCCCATGCTCAGAGGAGAGTGTTCCTGAATAGTGCAAAATGGCGTAGTTTCGCCATTTTTTAAGGACCCAGTGTACCTACACGTTGGTTCTAAATAAATAAAATAAATCATATGTGAACTCGAGTCCACTGGTGAAATGCAATCGATTGCATTCGACACACAGAGAGAGTACGCCTTTCTTGTTTTGATGAAACAAATCACAACAGAAAAACCGTTGCGGAGATTCAGAAGACATTTTATGGGCAGAGAGAGAAGTATCTGCTTTCATTAAAACAACATGCAACAGAAAAAACTGCAGCATAAGAAAAGCGCTCTGTAAGTTCTCCCAAAAGAGCGACCTTGTCATCGGAATGGAAGTTCATAGAATAGTTATTGTACTTCTGAAAAATTATTTGCAATTCAGTATTAAAATGAACCATGTTATGATTTCGAAAAAAAAAAAACAACGGAGAATTGTTGAAAATGATCTTTGAATGAAGTTAATTCCTTCATTCTTAACCAGCTAAGTGTTTGCACAAACAACATACTGGGTACCTAATAAAACGAAATTGGCAAAGAGAAACTTGAATCTTCTTAACATGACGAAGAAAATTCGATTTTTACTTTACCAATATCACTATGAGAGACAAGTCGAATGTCCACCGGTTTTACATTTTAATCAGTTTTCGATGATCTAGCAGATTGCTACCAATCAAATTGTTACTTTCTACTTTTTATATAAGAGGGTGTTACTTTGTAACGGCCGAACCTAACCGTAGATGAAAAAAGTTGCAACAAAAATAATTCTCTTTTCCATCTACGGGTAGGTATAAACCCATAGGCATGGCTCTATCCTTGTCGCACATGTGACGTCACGTGTGATGCAGATTCAATACAAACGTATTTGGAGAAAGTTATAATGTTATAAATTAATTTTCTAGTACTTTAATGTGTAAAAAATTATATACATTCAGCATGTAAGTATTTTATATATAAACAAGTAAGTGAAGGTAGTATGATAAACAAGCGGCGGGACAGTTGTGGGGTCCAAAGTCTAAACGCCTACTCAGGTGCGGCGCGCGCTCGATCGTACGTGAAGTTACGTGTGGATATTTATTTTATTTCAGTTACAGAGTGCCAGGCGATATCCGCCACTGACTGTTGTTTACGTATTTTGTACAGATTTTGCGCTGTAATTAGGTCATTCACAGTACAATCCCATGAAGTCCCCTCGGTCTGATGATAAAAGCCTAAAAACCGATTTTTCACAGATGATTAGGACCTGAATAAAATGGCCTTATTATGATCAAATCAAAGTACAAATATTACATTTTATTTAAGCGGTATATAAAATATGCAGATATAGAATAGTTTTAACAATTATAAATAAGCCAATGAAAATAAATGAGTCCAAGAAAATGAAAATTTAGTTATCGCCGTAGTATTATCCGTGATATCCATCTTAAATTCAAAATAACTCTTTCAACCCGCAAAAAGTACTGCAACCAAACACACATTACTTAGGTAATTTACTGAAAGAAAATTTTAATCGTTAATCTCTTACATTTAGCCAAAAGCAACATATCTACACTACTCTCATTCTCACCAGTTCACTGGTTATAAAATTTCCATATTTATTGTATTGTATGTGAAATAATATGAATCCCTCATACCAGAAGATCTTATTTTATCATGTTATTATGTAAATTAATAAATAAAAGAATTGTGTTTAACTCTTAATAGGTAGGAACAGTGAAACTGTGTTTTTGTATTTGCAGGTTGTACCTATGTACAGGCTTTTTGTTTATATTTTGAACGGTGCCTATACATTTTATTATTAGACATATCAAAAAATGTTACAAAAGTTTTGTGGATTTACCTGAACCGCCAGAATTTACTTTTAAAAAGTACAAATGACAGTCGGAAACTTAACAAATGAGTGTCCACTTTGTTATTTTAAATGAAACACTCAATACTTTTTCTACAATTATTTAAATGGAACACTCAATACGTTTTCTACAATTAAGAAAGATATTTTTCTCCTAATTCCAAAAAGACGTAGTTTTTCTATATTTGGTCTCATAGTTTTCGTGATATTTAAGTTTGAAATTATTATTGTTTTGGTATATTTTTATTAATTTATTTATTTTATTACATTATAAAATGTCTTGTAATTAATTTAATACTTGTCACTCATAATAAAATTCTTATTAATCAAAGTAAATGCATTTTTTTGTAAATTTTAAACTTAAAAAAAGTATGAAACTAAATAAAATACGGCATTGGCATTACACAGAATTGGCATTACACAGTCAGCACGAGTATTATTGTTAACACAGCGTTCAAATACTGTCACAGGATAATCAAGTATCTCAACTTTCTCCTCTGTATCCAGAATCAAGATTTGATGAGCAAAAACCAATTTAGTCCTCAATTAATTATTAGTAACTAACTACGTTAATTATTGTACAGAACATCATTTCTTCTCTTTATAAAATTATTTCGCAATTATTATCAATATTGTCTTTCTTCTTTTCTTAAATTTTTCATAATTTATATTATAATTTAAAAATAAGTACATGATTTGGAGTTTACCTTATGCTACATCTCTTTCTTAACTTGTAACTGCTTTTTTTATTTTGAATACCTACATATTTTTCTTAGAATGGCATTTCAATTTTTTTCCTCAACTAAATCTTTATTAAGGGAAAGAAAAAAAAAACAAAATGAGAAGAGGTGTAACTTCATCAATCCCGAAAAATATATGTAGCAACGGGCAAGGGCTAAAATTTTATACCCCCGTCCCTTACAGTTGAAATATCAACAGAGAGGTAGAGAAGATTAAAAAAGAAAATTAAAAACAAACTTTTCAATAAAGAGAGAGTGCTCTAGTAACCTCGCTGTGTACTAATTTATGTCTCCAAGTTGGTAGCACGTGGTAGCACTTTCGCCAAACATCAACAAAGTAACAACTTTACCGAGTTTCTTGTCGCTGGTATTAAATATGCTTTGTTGATAATATCGTCTTTTGCTCAACAAAACTATGACTTTAGGGTTTCTAAATTTATTATACACTAGTTATCAAGAAAGTTGCAGTACCCAGAAGCAGCATTTTTTCAAATTTCATGTATATATCAAATGATAGCTTTTATTTATAATAACAAACGATTAGGTCTGTTCTCTTGCAATTGATTGTTCCGGTAAAGTGTTATGTAGTATTAAGTTTTATGCCCACAGTAAGACGACGAGAAAACTGAGTAACTTTGAGCGGGGTCGCATTGTGTGTATGAAAGAGGCTGATTTGTCATTTTAAGAAGTTAAACAAGAGTGATATGACTGTAATGCGATGTTGTCAAGTACGGTTTAATGAGGGCGTTACCATCAGAGAGGCAGTGGTCGCCTACGAATCACCAACAACAAGCATCTGACAAGCAGATAGGCATCTACAAAAATTGGATCTGAGAAATTCACATCAAACATATCCGGGGTAATTGGACAACATTGACTTGCAGCTGTATGACATAGAATGTCACCATATACAGGCAATCTTCATTCATATCGTCCACTTCGAAAGCTTTCCTTAACACTAGATCAAAATATAACATGACATTGAGACTTATTGGTATGTTGAAACAATGACGAAAGTAGGCATTCAATATGGAAATTAGATGGCTATATCATGGTTAGAAGACCACTTGGAGAACGCAACAATTTGAATTTTATTCAAAGAGACCATACTGCTCTAATTTCAGGCATAATGGTTTGGGCATATGCTACAATATCAGATATCTTTACTGTTTCTTCACGGCAATTTCAATTCGGAACAATATGAGTACTTATTGTCAATATCCTGGAACCAACCAAAATATCCTTTCTGGACTTGTCTTTCAACAAAGTAATGCCCATTCACATATCTCAAGAAGGATTTGACTTTTTTTAAGACAATAATATCCATGTTTTGCCACGGCCGCTCAGATCATCTGATTTGTCACCCATTGAGATTTATTCGACAGGAGAACCAGGCTGTTAATCAACTCACCACACACACTTTACATGAATTACAAATACAGTTGGAGATTTCCTAAAGTCAGACCACTCAAACAGAAGTTAACAATTTGATTTCCAGCATGCCCAGATGTGCTCAGGAGTGTATTGGTCTTCGCGGTAATACAACACATCATTAGTTATTTCTTCAACAAATGTTGATGTTTTTTTAATCATTTCCTTGTGTTCACATACTTCATTATTTGACATATAAAGGACGTTAAACAAATTCGCTCCGTCTAGGTGTTGCAGTTTTGTTGATAATCACTGTATGAAAGTGAACACAAATGTTGTGAAGGAGAAAATTCAGACCGACTGAACGATGGGGTTATTATGTTTATCGAAAAGACTATAGGTCTTTTCGCGGAGACGTTCCGAACTAGTTCGGAACCTTAAAATCCATGCACTCATGAAAATTATACACTTGAAAGCGTTGTTAAAGTCGATCATTATTTCGATGGGCATTTGATTTTAACCGTTCCGAACTAGTCCGGAACGTCTCCGCGAAAAGACCTTATATACCATGATATGAACCAGCTACCTATGACAGGTAATTGTGTCAAGACTTCAACCATAGCAATGTTTAGCTAATATGGATTCTTAAAATTACGGACACGACTGACGGAAAGAGCAAAATTGGAGGATAATACTACGAAAGCCGGAGAGAAAGTTTGGACTGTAACAAAATGCCAATTGTTATTTTATAAATACCGACTCTTCCTTACCAATATTTATTTTATACGAAATTGTAGTGTGTGAAAATCTAGCTAGGTAACAACAATCATAAAAAATTATGGTACAGTTTTACTGTTGTATTTACAAAAGACGTCGCGTTGTAATTGTAACATCCTCTTAGGGTACATTTTTAATTCATTAAATATAATTTTCAAACACTTTTCATTTTCTCTTACTGGTTTTAATTTGTCAGGTTTATTAAGATTCACCTGTACAGCGAGGATTTTAAAGTGAAATCAAAACCTTGATTAGCTTCTCGCTCTTCGTCAATTAAGACGACGACGTCTAACGCAAGGAGTTTGCTTTTATTGCATATATGAATAAGTGATGTAATAAAACGCCCTCTAAACTTTGCACTTTACTACTAAGCAAGGTAGACCATATGTTGTTAATGATTGTATTACTTCACGTTAACTTTTCTTTGTACCCGTATGCGCTTTATCTTCAAAGCGAATCAAGTTAACTAATCCGAAGTTCATTTTAAACAGGTACTTGCGGCAAAACTAAATTTACAAGATGATTACTGAATGGATCTTTATAACATAATAACTAGCGTAATATTGCATCACTTAAGACTTTGACATTATACTTTTAAGAATTATTACCAGCAAAAGAAAGATTTGTCGAAAAGATGCTAGTATAATCAAAATTGCCTGTTTGAAAGCTGATATAATAATAAGAAGCAGATACGGAATCACATAAACATGTAAAATAGGAAATAACAAAAGTATGAGAACATAATTTCTAATACAGACAATGTTTACATTTGAACTGTCCTACTTTTCCTATCTAGGGTCATAAAAACGCGACTGCTTTCAACGTTTTACTTCCGAAGAACTGTATATATTTGGATAAAATCTCTTTTATTTGTTTTGCTCGTCGGTTACATCACTTTCTTGCAGTTTTCATTGGCCCTGTTCGTTCATCCGAATTTATTACTGCGCTGACGATCCTCTCCGGACTCATTAGTGTCCGGAAAATATAACTTCTCAAATATATGTTACGACACGAAATGCAAGCACTAGTAGTGGATGGATAACGTGTTCCGAAAACTTAACTGCTATCCTATGCAATTTTATAATGAAAAACAATGATCTAGGATTTAAACGGTTTGTGAGCTTTAAGGGTTGAAGTGTGTAATAGTGAAGCTGGATTTGTATGGAGGGGAATTTGCATAAGCTTTACACTGATGCGGTTTCGTACCGCTCGCTGTTATGAAATTAGATCCCTTCATGTGGCTAGATATTTTTCATTTAAGAGCTTCTCCGCGGTTGAATGATCATTTAGGTTATTACACACGTTATGCGAATGTGGAGCTTCACAGGGGATGAAAATTGGAAACTCTCCGTTGAAAGTATTATTTTCCTATCTCGAAATTAATAGATTATCAATTATCATTCATCTTCAGAGAGTAAATTTGGCAACCCAAATATGCATACCTCATAAAACAAATTTTAAATCTAACTGTGAAAAGTTATAAACTATAAATTCTAGTATTCAACCACATGTTGATGGCAGAGGTAATAAAATGGGCAAAACTAAACACTTAGAAAAATACGTCAGTCTTTATTAACTCTGTTTTTTACATAACATACGTAGCCAACTACTCGTAATAATTATGTTAATGTTAAATTGCATTATTAACACTCCACCTCAATTTAACAGTTCAAGATTAATAAAGTCCAATACTATCGCATAAAAATTTAAATTGAATAGTTCCTAAACTTTTAGTTAAAATGTCTGCGAGTTATGATTTACTTTGTATGTATTCAACTCTAATAATTTTATTTTTCACTAAATCACGTACAAAGTTGTATTTCACGTCCATATGTTTAAACGTTTGTGTTCCCATTTTTCAATGCACTTAATAGTGGACTGGTTGTCTTCATAAATGGTAGGAACACCGGGATCGATTTCCAATTCTTGTAGAAGACGATGCATCCAAAGAACATCAGTACATACATTTGCAAGAGAAATAAATTCTGCTTCACAGGTACTTAAAGCAATAGTTGTTTGTTTTTTAGTTGACCATGACACTGTAGATCCATACACTTTAAGCAAATTTCCCGATGTTGACTTGCGGTCAGAAACATTTGCCCAATCTGCATCAGCGTAGGCCACCAAAGGAGTATTATTATTTTTCGGATAATGTAGAGTTAATTTTGATATTCCCTGAAGACAACAAAGTATACGCTTCAAAGTATACATCTAATGGGCATTGGTTGCACAACTCTGGAACCGGCTGAAATAATTTACAGCGTAACAAAGATCAGGACGGGTACAAAGCATTTGGTGCATCAAACTCCCTATAAGTTCCCGATATGGTTTAACACCAATTATAGATGTTCCTTCTTCTTTCTCTTCAGGAGGTTTGAGTTCCATCGGCGTCTTAATAACCTTACAATTTTCCATATTAAATTTCTTCAAAAGTTTTTTGATATAAGGATGTTGGCTGAGATAAATTCCATTTTCATTAACTTCAATTTTTATCCCTAAGAAACAGTGTAATTTTCCCAAATCTTTCATCTCAAATTCAGACTGAAGAGCTGTTTTAATGTTTTCCACAGATAGTTTGTTTGTACTACATAGTATTACATCATCAACAAAAATCAGCAAATATACTTTTATATTGCCAATAGATTGATAATACTGTAACGATTTTAAACGTTCTATTAATTTTTATTTTAAAACAAAACACGAAATAGTTAATAAACTAATTTATTTGCAAGCAAACTAATTAACACTATTTAACACTAGATAATTTACAAACTTAATCCTAATTTATTTTAACGGCCGAGCGAAAGTTTATAACGCGACTTTAAGTCCGTCTAGCGTTGAATTCAATTCGAACTGTCCCACTCCCGGCCACGTGCATTTTTATATGCCAGTGTTGTTTTTCGCGAACATTCTAGAAGCAGGCGACGGACTGTCTGGTCTAGTTAATTCTGCCGTCAGAATTCTCCAGGCTGTCGCCTAAGGCGCGTCGACTAGACGGCTATGACGCAAGAGACAATTTGACGCTGGTGTCGACGAATCATTACACTGCCCCCTTCTTAAAAACGTTTCGTCTCGGAACGTTCCTCGTGACAGCCTTGAAGGAGGATGTCGAAAGCGGCATGCTGGACCCTTTTTAGAACTTCCGGTCTGGAAGAAATAGCAGTCCACGGTTTTCTTACTGCTGACAGCTGCCTGTGGGTGGTGACTGCAGACTAGGACTTCAATTCTCGTTCCGTTGAAGATGACTTCTATCATGCTTCGAATGACCCTCCAGTCCAGTCCGTCTAGTCCGCAACCCAATTTAGGAATGGCTAATTTCGTCTCCTTGCCTTCTACCAGCTGTCTCCTCAGGCTCCATAAAGCTTTCCAAATGTTGCGATAGTCGGGCTTACCGCTTGATGTTCTCTTGGTGACTAAGTAGTACACGTGTCGTCTTTGGCCTGCTTCCGTGTCGATGATCTGCAAGCTCTTGCCCACCATGGGATGCTGTCTTCGGAGTTCCTCGACCCGACCAAATTTCTTCCGGAAGACCTGGGCTATCCCCTTGGACATTCTTAGGTCTTCTGCCACACAGTGGACCAGACTGTACTCTGGTGGTACTTGAAAAAGGTCTTGCTGCCTCTCTGTGGTTACTCCGAATCGTGCCTTACTTCCGGTAGCGTGATGAGACATAAAGGTTTCGAAATTCACTTCGGAACCTTGCGTCCTTTGTACGGTCCCTTCATTTTCTTCTCCGTTGTAAGGAGCCACTCGATTGAAGTGGATAACTTTGGGTTTGCCGTGCGGAATTTTTCTGATGCGGTAGATGACATCGTTGATTCGTTTCATCACACTATAAGGACCTTCCCAAGATGTCTGCAATTTTGGGGATAGAACTCGACGTCTTTGAGGATTGTAAAGCCAGACCAGTGCTCCAGGTTGGTATCCCCCATTCTGAGCATTGATGTCATAATGCTCCTTCATTCGGTCGCTGGCCGCCTGTATTATGTGACGCACTTAATTGTGAATGTCGTCCATTTTCCTGCGTAGACCGCTCACGTAGTCTTCGTCGGTATGGACCTCACCAGGCTTCACGCCGAACTTCAGGTCGCAGGGCAGTCTTGGCTCTCGCCCAAATACCACTTTTGCCGGTGTCTCTCCTGTTGTCTCATGAACGGACGAACGGTATGCCAGTAGACAAAGGGGAATGTACGTGTCCCAGTCTCTCTGATGATCGGAGACTACCTTGGACAAATGTCGGTTAATGGTTCTGTCGAATCTTTCCACCATTCCGTCCGACTGCGGGTGAAGTGGAGTGGTTCTAGTTTTCCGGATGTCGAGCAGAGTACACACGTTCTTGAATAAAGCCGATTCAAAGTTCCTTCCTTGATATGAATGCAGCTCCATGGGCGCACCATACCGACTGAT
The DNA here is from genome assembly GCA_033060865.1 of Dorcus hopei. NCBI lineage: Eukaryota > Metazoa > Arthropoda > Insecta > Coleoptera > Lucanidae > Dorcus > Dorcus hopei. Next base: position 25,842,491 of record CM065425.1, read on the forward strand.
CCATTCTCGGACAAGGACTTCAGCAATAGTTATCGCCTCTTGGTTTGGTAGGGCGTATGCTTCAACCCACTTGCTAAAGTAGTCCATCACCACGATAATGTACTTATTTCCACTATTCGTTTGTGGAAATGGGCCGGCTACATCTATGGCAACTCTCTCAAAAGGACTTCCCACGTTATACTGTTTCATGGGAGCCTTGCCTCGTCTGTGGGGGCCGTTACTAGCTGCGCAGACTACGCACTTCCTACACCAGTCCTTTATGTCTTCCTTGCAGTTCACCCAGTAGAATCGCTCGCGCACCTTTTCCATAGTCTTCTTGATTCCCAGATGCCCTCCCGAAGTTCCATCGTGAAGCTCCCTCAGAACTTCCGGCACCCTATTCTTGGGGATCAGTAACTGTGTCTTCTGTTCCGTGCCTTCCTGGTTCTCGATGGTTCGTTTCAGAAGACCATGATCCAGCACTATGGAGTCCCACTGCGCCCAGTACGATTTTACGGATGGTGCACACGGTGCTATCTCTTCCCAAGTAGGCCTTGCCTCCCTACTTTTCCATTCCAGCACCAATTTCAAATCCTGATCGTTCTCCTGGTCTCGTCGCAATTCTTCACCTTGCCATTTGTCGTCTACAACGGCCGTCCTCGCAGTTGTGGCTACTTTCTCCTCCAGACGACTACAGTGCTTACAGTCCTCAGCACAAGGTGTCTCGACAAAGCATCGGCATTTCTATGACTAGTTCCTGCCCGATGCTGAATTTCAAAAATCGTATTCCTGAAGTCGTTCGATCCATCGTGCGACTTGTCCTTCAGGATTCTTGAATTGGAGGAGCCATTTTAAAGCGGCATAGTCCGTCGTCAGGAGGAAGTGTTTATCATACAAGTACTTGTAGAAATGTTCTATGGACTTCACCACGGCTAGCAATTCCCTTCTGGTGACGCAATAATTTCGTTCCGGCTTTGACAGGACTTTACTGAAGTAGTCGATCACCTTCTCTTGCCCTTCTTGTATCTGGGAGAGTACGCCACCGATACCAACGTTGCTAGCGTCGGTGTCCACGATGAACTTGCCTTCTGGGAGAGGGTAACTCAGAATAGGAGCACTTATCAAGTACTCTTTTAGTTGTTCAAAACTAATTTGGCAATTTTGGTCCCATTCAAACGGACGACCTTCTTCGGTGAGTTTTGTCAACGGTTTAGCAATGTCCGCAAATCCGGGAACATAGCGACGATAGTAAGTGCATAGACCTAGGAAACTCCTTATCTGGTGTTTATTCTTTGGAGTTGGCCAGTCTTTCACGACTTGAATCTTTACTGGGTCCACGGCGATTCCATTCCCATTAACAATATGGCCTAGATAATTAACTTCCTTCTGGAACAGGTGCCACTTCTTGAGACTAAGCTTTAGTCCAGCTCCGCGAAGCCGCTGGAACACTCCTTCCAGGTTCTTCAGATGGTCGTCGAAAGTTTTCCCCACCACAATTATGTCGTCCAGGTATACCATGCACGTTGTCCAGGACAGACCCTTCAGAACCGTCTCCATCAGCCTCTCGAATGTAGCTGGGGCATTACATAACCCGAACGGCATCACCGTGAATTGCCATAGACCCATACCAAGGGAAAACGCCGTCTTTTCTCGATCTTCGGGCGCTAGTTCCACTTGCCAATAACCACTCTTTAGATCCAAGGTCGAGAAGATCTTTGAACCAGCCAGGGTGTCCAGGGTGTCATCAATCCGTGGCAGAGGATAGCTATCCTTTTTGGTGACGTTGTTGAGCAATCGATAGTCTACGCAGAACCGTGTGGATCCATCCTTCTTCTTCACAAGCACCACCACCGCCATTTCACCAATAATGCGTTCTGCTTCCTCCCGCTTCGCTAATGGTAACCTCCTTGGAGCTTGACGGATGGGTCTTTCTTCCCCGGTCTCTATCTTGTGTTTGACGACGTCGCTTCTTCCCTTAGGTCCATTTTCTACTTCGAACACATCTTGATAGCGATAGATCAGATTCTTTGCTTTTGACTTTTGCTCTGGAGTCAATTCCTGGGCCGTCGACATGACCATTTGCAACAACTTCTTTGGGACCTTCATCTCTTGTACGTTTGCTTCTATTTGGCGGGAAATGGAGGACACCATGGCGCAGCTTCCCAAGGTCGTACCTTTCTTGATGTTGACGGGGAAACAGTTCACATTCATTAGGCGGAATGGTATCTCCTTCCTTGCTGTCAACAACATCTTTCCAACTAGAACTCCTTTTCCAATCTTCTGATCGTCGGTATTAGGTTCGATCATAATGAATTGCCCATCTTGGAAAGCGCCATTCAGGTTTCCGTCGACTATAACCTCGGTTCTGTTAGGCAATACGACATCTTCTGCGAGAACAACTCGAGCGGCCACGTCCTCTCGTTGATGTAGAACCAACTCCTCGTTATTAACCGCCATTACGCCACGCTTCAGATCCAGTTGGAACCCATGAGCACACATGATGTCCATGCCCAGAATCGCCTCATCCTCTATTTCTGCTACCAGCGCACGGTGTTTGATGGGAGTCGCTCCAATGGTAATGGTCACCTCTACTTCACCATGGACAGTCGCTGATTTTCCGGTTGCTGTCCTCAGTCTCCATTTAGTCGGCTCGGTGCGTCTTGATGACTTGATAACGTCGGGCCTCAAGATAGTCTTCGTCGCACCCGTATCCAGTAGCATGGTGTGAGGGATGTCATCAATGGTGGCATCCAGAAGACACTGCTGGTTAATCGCCGCAGGGCTATCACTTTCGTGGCTTTTGTCTTTGGGGGCCTTTGAATACGGGTCGACGTTTGCCCTCTGCCCCGACCCGGCTTAGTTTCTCTGTGGCTTCCTTCGTGGAGGCTCCTGCCTGGCCTTGGGACACCGCCTGCGAACATGTCCCTCTTCTTGGCAATTCCAACACACCAGCGGATTCTTCTGCCTCAAGAATTGTTTCATAATGCGGCGAACATCATCCGCGGTGGTATACTCCTTGGGCCGCTCCTCTGCAGCAAATCGCACCTTGACGCTGGCTTACCTTGTATACAAAATTCACATTGCAATTCAGTAGTGGTTAGTTTTTGTTTATCAACATCTGAAATTCCGTCTACCAAAGCACACAGACTCTTCAAACCAGCATTTCCAGTGTGACCTAATCTTTTATGCCATAAAGTAGTTTTATCCACTCAGCAACACTGGCCTGAAGATTTAAAACAGAAAACAGTACAAGATACATCTTTTCAGCTTTAGAAGTAACTGCAACAATATTTCCATTCTTCAGTATTTTCGCAACTCCTTCTTCAAAAATTATTTTACAACCATTTGCATCTAGTTGTCTAACAGACAATAGATCATGCTGAAGACCTGGAACAATTAGAATGCCCTCTAATTTTATTTTATTAACTTTGCCACTTAGTTTAAAAGAAGTACAAAGATCACCAATTTCCGTTGCCTTTAACGTTTCGCCCAATTTGGCTAGTTTAATATCCACAGCATGCGTGAGAGGACGAATATTCGTTAATAACTTGCGATAGGTATCACAAACCATATGTTCTGTAGCACCCGAATCGAGATACCAGGATATAATTAATGTCATATTTTGATCTTCTGACGTAGTTGCAACCAAGCTGAATTCGGATTCTTCAGTTTCAGCAGTTTGAGCTTTGTTTCCATTTCTATTCAACTTCCTTTTCAGTTTTCGACATTCTGATTTCATATGACCAAATTTCTTGCAAAAATGACATTGAATTAGACTTCGCGATTTTGTTGACAAGAAGTGTCAGTACTAGGTTTTTTTGAATATCGTACTTGAGTTTTGGAAAACATAGAATGGGAATTCGAAGATTCAGGAACAATACCTTCTGAATGACGTTTTCTTTCTTCATCATAGTTATTAGAAGATGACACACAACATCCATTTCTTCCAATGTCGCACCCGTTGATCGCAGTTCTCTAATTAATTTGTCAAATCGATTGAAGTGTATGTCAAGAGTTTCACTAGAAGGCTCAAACTTCATTAACAAAAGGCTTTTGCGAATTAACAATTGGTTTGCCATACCTTTTCTAGCGTAGGTATTCATTAGGGCACACCAGATTTCATAGGCAGATTCTTTGTCTTGAGCACATTCCAAAATATTGCCAGAAAGTTTTTGTACAATTTGGGATTTACACTTCAAATTTTTTTTCTTCCATTCGTTATATTCCTTCAGCTTTTGGGTTTTTACACTTGCAGCGTCATCATCCTTAGTGATTACAATAGTTCTATAATCAGCTACCACAAGATCTATCAAACCAAGTTCTCCTAACAGAGTTTCCATTCTAAACTTCCAACTTGGAAAATTTGACCCATCAAACAACGGAATACAGTATTTTTCTTCTTCAGTCATCGTAAAATGTATCTTGGTACGGAGGGACCGTCTTCTAAGATAACTTTTAGAAGTTAAATTCCAATACCAGCAAACAACTTTTACGGATTAGTATCTTCAAAAAATGTTTAGTTAATATGCTGGGCCCGTAACCGGTTGATGGCAGAGGCAATAAAATGGGCAAAACTAAACACTTAGAAAAATACGTCAGTCTTTATTAACTCTGTTTTTTACATAACAACATACGTAGCCAACTACTCGTAATAATTATGTTAATGTTAAGTTGCATTATTAACATAATGTAACTTACATAATTCAATGAGACTGGCAAAGTTGTAAAAATTACTTATTCCAAGAGAAAGGAAAAATGTTTTACTGTAAACAAGGGTTGATATAAAGAGTAAATCCACATGAAACGGTCCAAATAAAACAATATTGGTAGCTCGACCATTTTTTAAAAACATTAAATTTTGCACACTGTTAACCTTATAACATGTGTTTTTTTAAAAATGCCATAAGGGGTGGCTGTGGAAAAGAAAATTCATGTCTTAGCTCCATTCATTTACTTTAAATTTTCAGATTTGGCATGTGTTAGATGCCAAGCTACGACATGAGTTTTAATTTTCATGGCCAACCTTTATGGCATTTTTAAAAAAACACATAGTATTATGTTGACAGTGCGATTTTATTTTTACTTGTAAAAAGTGAGCAAATAAAAATCAGATTAGGGTAGGCGGTGCAAAGAAAATGTATGTCTGTGATTAACTGAATTAATTAATGTAATACACTCATGAACTGTCAAATGTATTGACTTTTTATTCAATCACAGACATACATTTTCTTTGCACCGCCTGCTCTAATCTGATTTTTATTTGCTCACAGGTTATTTATTTCAAAAAGGCATTTTTATATCTCGGCGCAAAGATAGTGTGATTGTTATAGACTAGATACTTTAGAATTTCAAAAATTATCAGTGAAAATAATATGAATTAATAATTAAAAAAATTGAAAACTCAATTTTTTAACAAAAGAAAAGATGATATGTATTTGATATCAAATTAATAAGGAAATTCTAATTGAGTGTAGGTATATACCGGGTGGAACATAAAAAACCTTTGGTGCTGTAACGTCCTTATTTTTTATCCGATTTTAATAAATGATACGTCGGACAAAATGGGTTTAAAAACACTCTAACCTGATCTACTGTGAATTTTTTTTTTGACAACTATTTTTTTGTGCTTATCCTAATAGAGATTTTGTTTCTGAATATAGTTACATTAAAATGACAAGTCAAAAATTTATTTTAAATGAAAAAAAAATCGAAATTTACAAAAATCAAGTAATCCTATTTTTACTAAAGCAACTGTTCGAAGTTGCCACCATTATCTCCCAGACACATTCGACATCTCTATTGACGTCCATGTGATTCTTTAGGGTTTTTTGTTTTTTGAAATATCCAAGATTTCGTACATTTCAAGCCAATCTTCCAAATTTATCGGCACTTGGAAGCAATCTGGTTCAATCATATCCACACAGTCCTCATTATTCATTTTAATCACAAAATGTGAGAATTTATTGACAAGAATTTTAAAACTTTAATAATATGCGCTACTGACAAGCATCCACTGCTCACTTAGTCCTTTCGCAAATGTAGAATGTACCGTTAATACTGTTTAATGTGATTGCTTGATTTTTAAAATATTACATTAATTCCTTAAATTCTCGTTTCTTTTTCCATTCATGGATATGGTTGTTTACATTTTTATATTCAGAAAAAAAATCTCTATTAAAAAGAGTAAAAAATTAATAATAGTGCGATTTGAAAACAAAAAGTTGACTGTCATTTGTCAAAAACGGAACTCAAAAAAAATGTTAAATCGATCCAAATTGTGGCATTTTTTAAGCGATTTTGTTTGACGTATCATTTATTAAAATTGGATAAAAAGTAAGGAAGTTATAGCATCAAAGGTTTTTCATTTTCCACCCGGTATAATTTTTAGTTAAAAAAATGAAAAATTGCGATAATTCAAAAGTTATTAATCTTTTCCTACTAGAATCGATGCACTCAGATAAAATTAAGTGTAATCAACAACCTATAGCATCTAAATACAATATTTTGCTAAAATTTTGACCAAAAATCAAATTTTTTAAAATTTCATTTTATGTGGTTTTAAAATTAAAATACTGCTTTAAATCCTTCAAAAACAAATATCATCTCTTTCTTTGATCTGTGTTTACTAAGATAAATACCACTAATATGAAAGTACTACTTCAAATCGGACGTCTTTTACAAAAAATAGAAATTTCGCTATTAAAAACACGTCTTTGTTACATTGCGTTTTTAACAAATAAGAATAAATTGTTTCCGTTTCTTTTTTGCGTAATAGAAAGGCAAGATGTAAGTATGCTCTTTTGTACAAAAAATGTCATTTACAGCATATTAAATGCATACTTCTGGTATTTTGAAAAATATTGTGAATTTTCAGCGATAATCCGTAAAATAATATTAGCCGTGAAATTAACGTCAAGCGAAAACATCAGTTGGTTCGTTGATATTTCTTGTTGAGTCAACTTTGTCTTTAACGGAACATGTATAAAGATTAACTTTGCTATGAACAAGAAATATCAACGAACCAACTGATGTTTTCGCTTGTTGACGTTAAGTTCAACGTCATGGCTAACACTATTTTACGAGTTTTCGCTTAAAATGTACAATACTTTTCAGAAGGCCAGAAGTATGCATTTAATATGCTGTAAAGAACATTTTTTCTATAAAAAGAGCATATTTAAATCTTAGCTTTCTATTATGCAAAAAATTAATTAAAACAATTTATTTTTATTTGTTAAAAACGCAATGTAACAAAAACGTGTTTTTTAAAGCGAAATTTCCATTTTTTGTAAAAAGCGTCCTATCTAAAGTAATATTTTCAGATTAGTGATATTTATCTAAGTATACACAGATCAAGGAACGAGATTATATTTGTTTTTGAAGGATTCAAAACAGCATTTTAATTTTAAGATCACATAAAATAAAATTCCAAGAAAATGGATTTTTGGTCATAATTCTAGCAAATTATTGTATTTAAACACTGTAGGTTGTTCGTTACACTTAATTTTATCTGAGTACATCGATTCTAGAACAAAAAGATTGATAACTTTTGAATTATCGCAATTTTTCATTTTCGAGACTTTCTATTTTTCAAGTTTTCAGCCACATTTTAAACGAGTGGTTGGATAGCATTGTGTTGTCTTTCATTTTGATTGGTGCACGAACTAACTGTACTAAATTTTTTTCACAAAAACCAATAATAAAAATTTTCCCCATTTGTTACGAACTTTATGAAAGTCACTGTATAAGTATCTTTAAAAAGAAATCCAAGTAATACCTTTCACTCTTTGGCATTTTTTCTTTTTTTAGTTGCTGACAACAACTGCTAAAATAGTCAAAATAGTCTAAATGAAAATCATTTTAAAGTATAAAATTATTTTTTTATCTAGTACTTAATGTTTTTCCTAAATAATAAAAAGTAATATTAAATATTATTCACAGTTTATTTTATTGTCTATTCACAAATTAAAAGACCACTGGCGATGTTGCCTTGTGAAAAGTACAACCGGCAACAGTGTCCTAGTTAGAAATTTGATAACATTTTGGCATTTAAAATATTTTTCTGCTTTCGAGGCATTGAAATGGCTTGTTAAAATGAATATAAATGTAAACAATATAATAATAAAATTTGGTTTGACAAATTACTTTCACATGAAACTTCAAATACCTTGCCAACTTTACTATTTTGATAATGTTTTATAGGGGACTTATGTTTTATACCAACATAATGCAGCAGGTGGTGGTTTTTTAATTTGTGAACAACGTATATTAGTTAAGTTGCAATTTACAAATTTACAACTCAATCATTTGGAAAAATGACAGCTTTTTCCATTATGTTGGCAACAGAAGTAACATTCAAAAATTACCGATAACAAATGAATGTTACCGGTAACCAGTGCTGGGGTACTGATTACCAAGTTTTACTGCAAGTAATGTACTGATTAATTTTAGTAATTGAAGTACTTTACTCCCAGTACCTTTGAATTTGCGTTACTGGTACTTGAATTTTAAGTACCAGTCACAAAGTACTGGTACTGGGTACTGGTTGGTACATTATCTGTAATAAGTAATACTGTGTACTTGGAAATGTACTTAAAATTTTTCAAGTACTGCACATACTGTAAAAGTTACCTCCAGTATTACTTCCAGATACCTTCAGTACAATGAAATATTACCAGTATTTTACTAACTGCAATTACCCAGAGGTACTAGAAGTAAGTACAAATGAAGGACAACTAAAACTAGATTTTGAATTTTTAATAAGCATTCTTAGTTATAAGCTGCAGTCTGTCTAGGTATTATTATAATTTTAGAATTTTAAGAAATATTTACTTTTATCTTTAGTTTTTTTTATTTTGTTTGTATTTGTTTACGAGTTTAGTTATAATGCAAAAGAAAGAAAACAAAATAATAATTATAAATAAATACATTAATTAAATTTGATAGACAGTACTAATACCGTAATAATTTACGTATTGTTTTAAAAATTGTTGTAATAAAAATACGCATGAAACGATGGAAATCCAGTCCGATTACAATAACTTTATGATTTACATTAAAAGATGTTTTTCTTATGTGATTTAACTATTCATCTCCACATAAAGTTAAAGCAAAACAATTTATTTACTAGGAATTCTACCGGCCTTCGTCAATTTAATGTCTCTTCGGCTCAAGATTAATAAAGTATCGTATTAAATTATTCTACCCAATTACCTAACACAATTCACAAACGTACGAAATAAACAAGCAAACAGCAATTTGAATATTATAAGTAATTATGACTACAATTATTAGCAAAAATTCTATTAATAAAACTGCTAGTTTAATGCCCAGTTGCACCAACTTTTTAAGCAGAGCTTAAATTTAAGTTATGTTTAGAATGTGACATTTACTTATGGTCAGTATAAAGTCAAATACATTCTGATTGACATTTAAACTTCAACTTAAGTATCAATTAGAATGTGACAAACATTTGTTAAATCTATAAATACTGTCATATTCTAAACACCACTTAAATTTAAGCTATCCTTAAACAGTTGGTGTAACCGGGCATCAGTGTCATAAAATACTGTAAGTACATTAAAGTAATGCAAGTATTATAAAGTACTGCAAGCATTACAAAGTACTGCAAGTATTTTAAAGTACTGCAAGTACTGCAAAGAATAGATACTTGATACTGGTACTGGAATTTCTCATTTTCAGTAAAATACTTAGTACTTTAAGTACTTCGGATAAGTACTGGTACTGATACTGGATTTCAAACAAAAAATTGCGGATACTGGGTACTGAGTACTGCCAGTACTTTATTGCGGTACTTGCAACAGCTCTGCCGGTAACATTAGAAATTTACCGTACGGTAACATGTTAAATAACTGACTCACAACACTATGGTAGACCGTACAAGAAATAAGAAATTTCAGATCTTATAAATAAACATAAACGTATAAAAATAAATTAATTTTAAAAAAGTAAAGACTAAACTATTCCAGGAATTCTTTAGACGTCTCTTTTTAGTGCATTTTAAATACTCAAAGCTAAAGAACTTTTTCTCAAAAAATAGAAATAACCCGAATTTTAAAACTATTAGTACTTCTTTTATAAAAAGTGAGCAAATAAAAATCAGATTAGAGTAGGCGATGCAAAGAAAATGTATGTCTGTGATTAACTGATTTAATGAATGTAATACATTCATGGACTGTCAAATTTATTGACTTTTTATTTAATCACAGACATACATTTTCTTTGCACCGCCTGCTACAATCTGATTTTTATTTGCTCACCGGTTATAAAGAAGTTATATAATAATAATAATGACTTTATTTTCAAATACAAACTTCATAAAGTAAGCAGAATCTTTGAAAATTGGCGTAGTTCAGATGAATTATGTAAAAATGATAATCCATTTTCACGGTCAGTTTGCAAACTCTCTGGTTTCTGCAATTAAAAAAAGTACGTCTTCATGCAACGACTTTCTTGTGCAATTTGTCATGCACGAGTCCTTTTGCGCAAATTACACGAGCGTGAAAACGGAACATTGCACCCAACCTAACAAGTTTATACCAAAAAAGTAAATATGTAATACATGGCACATACCTAATTAAATTACCAGTGAACTACGAGTATAAATTACTAGTGAACTACGAGTATAAGCATGATAATAAATTTTTGTATTCTAAAATAAATCATCCTCTAAATAAATTTAGTATCTGTGGGATATTTATAGATAAACTTAACAGTTCTGAAAAGAATTTTAAAGTTTGAATGAAGTTTAATTATTGAAAAGTATTTTGGAAAATAGCGAACGAAATTTCTTAACTGACAAGACTTTTATACTTTGGGGTATAATAAAGTGACCATACGTCCCATTTTCCACGGAACAATACAGTTTTTAAAGTCACTGTCCCGTTGTCCCCGAGAGATCATTCGGAACGCAAAAATGTCCCGTTATATAAAGACCTTAACAGTAAATGTCCTGTTATAAAGATCCTAGCAGTAATAAACCAATATTTTCTGTTTTCATCAGACAAATTAGACAGTGTGTGAAATGAAAGAAAACTGGATGACGCTAAAGATGCTACACAAAAAAATTTTCTTCGGAGAAATACATCCGAGTTAAAAATATTGTTATTTTATATTTATTTTCTTTTCTACTTCATTTATGTATAACGTTAATAAACCGATAAAGTTAATGAGTTTTTTATTTATACTTTTTATAAGTTTATTTCATACAATATTTGACGTTTTCATCGATTTTTTAATTTAATTATTTTTTAAACTTGTCCCGTTTTCGAACGAAAAATAAATGGTCACTTTAGATACAGAGTTATAAATTAGCAAAATGTTGTAACATGGTTAAAAGCCCTATATTCCTAATATTTACATGATGCACGGCAGTTCTAAACGATATTTTGTTATACAGATATTTTGGATATTCATTCTGTACAACTTCGTGAAACAGACAACCAGAATGCAGAGTTTTCCTATCCTTCATATTGTGACGGAATGGCGAGAAGAAGTGACGTTACCGCCCATACTACGCTAGACCACGTCATGGGTCTTTCGAAGACGGTCTGCCAAGTTCAAGATGGCTTCCAGAAGGTATAGAGATATAAAAGCTCGTCGCGCCGAACGGGAGGACAGTGACGATTGACCGCGAACGACGCCGTGTAAATAAATCACGTCAAATATAAATTATTTAAGAATATAAATTAGTTATATCTGGTTTTATATGTTAATGTTTATTTGATAGTTTAGCAGATTAATATTTTGTATAACTCGTTATTAAATATTTTGTATTCTTCTGTTTGTATCACTGTTAATGCAGGGACCGTATATAACATCAACAAAATTAAAATTAGATGAAACTAAGGACTAATGAATCACAAAGTAGCATTTTAATTTTCCTGGATAAGTATACGCCGCATACGACTTTCTTAAGCAATTTGATACATGTCCTTTGAATTGCAAATTAGTGTCAATCATAAGCCTCAACTTTTTTTCCTACATTTACAAATGAAAAAGAAGAATTGCTGATTTTTATAGTGTGGACATCTCAAATATCTTTCTTACTGAACAACATACAAGCAGATTTAAACGGGGGTTTATGATTAGTGAATGTTCGTGTGAAGCATTTTATATTTATCCTTTATTTAAAAATTAAAATTAATTACTGAAACTAACTTTCTGTGTATTTGCAAAACTTTCAGCTTCTATTTATTGAAATGGAGTTGACGATCACTAACATCGCATTTATAGTTAAAAATTAAGCACCTTTGGAACTACTAACTCCATTATTTAAAATACATCATTGTTACTGAGGTATTCAAATAGTAAATTTAACTTGTGTTTATAAAAGGAAGCCTAAATGACTTATTTTTGAATAACATGTTAGGCTAGAAACTTAAAAATGCTTAGTTCCAAAACACGTAATTGTCATGAATTGACCAGTTTCAAAACTCTTAAAATATTACGCTTCGGAATGATAAGCTCTGTCTTTGAATACATTTTTCTGTTTAGTTTCCGTGCTAAAATTATCACTTATAATACCATGGGTAGTCAAAGTTATGTCGAATATTTTTGTGGTGCTCTCACGAATGTCTCTCACGCTTGCATTTGAATAGTAGTATTCGCAAGCGTGAGAAACATGAGTGAGACCACCACAAAAATATTCTACTTAACACTACGATTGGTATTCGAGGGACTATTCAATGGACCAAATCAATGATTAAAATAACTAGACATTCAAAAAAACCGTCATCAAAACAAGCCATGAACGAGAACTATATACATAAGAGTCACGTCGAAGCCACAGAATACTAAACAATCAGAAGTGACTCTCAGTGTCGATACCTTTCATATCTAAAATCCGTTTTTAAAATTGGCGGCCATTTTCTTGGGCTAGAACGCAGGACTGGACTGTGTCGAAGCTAAACTGTGTAACAGACGTCAAAATTCGTGAAAACGTTTTACGCAAATATGGGTTTACGTTTGCTGAAGAACAAAAACGCCTTTCAGTCGAAATTTATTTTAGAAATAATGGTAAAGTCAATGGAACTTGGGTATATTTAATGAGGGATGCGTAAGAGGACTTTAGAAAAGTTTAAGGTACAAAAATATACCTGACATTTTAGTTGCTTTGTACAATTAGGGAAAGATATACGTCTTTTCTTCCTCGGCCTGCTTTAATGAGGGTTCTTTTAAATGTCTCGATAAAATGTTTGAAAAGCTAGTTCGCAAATCTGCGTTACACATGATTTTATTTTCATAGCAACCGGTAAATAAATTTATGTTATATGAATTTTTTTCTGAAGGCAGTTAAAATACTCATTGCAACCGCTAGTGGAATGCCCAGTTATATTTTCACTAGTGAAATACTCGCTGGAAGTTGCTGTTGCTAGGCTACGAAAGTAAATATCGGCTATTTTATTGGTTAATATTTGAAAAATGACAGGTGAATTGAATAGTCAAAGGAATTTATTCAAAAAATATTTAAAAATATCTGATATTGTGACGGAATAGCGAGTCACCGCCTGGACGACGCTAGTCCATATCATGGGAATCTTCAAAAACATTCAGGGACTTTCCAGATGCGTTCCAGAAGAACTGAACGAGGTTATAAGGGATCATTCCGTCGCGTTGGACGGAAAGACATTGACGAATTACCGCAAACTTTATAATAAATAAATTATATTCGATATAAATTAGTTGTATGTATTGTTAATTGTTAGTAGATAAGTGTTTGTTTAATAGGTCTTAACTCATTATTAAATATTCTTTTTATTTAAAACCGACTATTTTTAATTTAATTTTAAACGTTACAATATTAAGGAAACTGTTTCCCACATATTCTGTTTTGTTACAGTTCTTTAATTATGAAATTTATCGATTATTAAATAATAAAATTCACGAGGCATATTACTGTTATACATTAATTAAATTATTTAACATAAAACAGAAGAAGAATACCTCCAGTAATAATTATATTGTTGGTAGAAATTCGTTTTTTAATTTATTAGTAAACTGGTAATAGCTTTCATAATTTTTCATTACTAACACAGACGTACAAATGAACTAAGTACATCGAGTGATTATGATCTTTTTACTAGATTAAAATTCTTGTTTTATAAACGTAGACTCAAAGAAGCACATAAATCACTAAATTAGTTCCACTCTGCTTTAATAAAGTAAGAGCAAAACACAAACAAAATTATCGTAAAATGTTGACTTTATGATGTAATGAAAAATTGGTTTTTCGTTCATTACACTGGCAATAATTTAATAGAATGGCGTTGCGAAAGAATTAACTAAAGACATAACTTTGATGATAAAATGAAGCTAGACGAGCTTATAGAGAGTAATTTTGCAAGAGACTTACTTCGCTATCGTTGCTGTGTAACTTGAGGATATAACCAGGAAGAAGATCCTTGCGCTTGTTAACATCTTCGAGAGCGAGTTTAGCAGCTGGCATGCAGGCCTGACCACCTTGCCAACCACCCTTTCCTTGAATGGGAAAGATGCCACCGATGTGTAGGACATGACTATCGCTTTCATAAGGAAGAACGCACACAAAACAATGGAGTAATGCTGCGCCAATCCATAGTGGCCAGTACTGCAAGAAAAAAGAGAAAATCCAATATTTATATAACATTAATATTCAATAATTCTGAATTCATAAGCTTTATTAATTGATATTCTGCGAGAGCTTTTCAATTAAATCGTCCGAGGCACGAAAAGGCACTTTATTTGGGAAAAAGTTATCACTCAGACAGACATTAAAGAGGTGGTCGTAGAATTCCGGAAGGAAAGTCCTGGAGAGCGTTAAGGGTCCCTCGTCCCATAATTTATTTACAAGTCTCAAGTTCTTGATTTATTAAAATTTAAGCAGTTACGGATCAAACGTGTTTCCTTGTATTTCTCACAAACGTAACTATTTCTGGGAATATTGTTTTATATATTGCTCCCCGATGCACTGTAACCAGGTGAGTTGTTACGTACAGGGTTGAAATTTTTAAGCGGGAAAAAATAACGTGGCGTCGTAAACAAACCGCAAGTGTTATGTAATCTGATCGTTTCTATTATTTACTCTTTTACGGTGTCCTTTTTATTTTCTTCAGTTTTTACCTTGCAGGAGGTATTTTTTATTAATTCAATTTAAAGGCAGGAAGAGAAAATACTGTATACCTAGTTGTGCAATTATTAAATTTGAGAAACTAAATAATACCTACGGATACTTAATTAATTCTAAAAAGAAAAAGAAAATATCCTGATGCAAAGGCCACTCAAAAATTTTGAGCGCACCAGATCATTGAATCTTTTACTAATGTGAATAATAACGAGTGGTTTTTTAAATCCGACGTCAAGTTAGCTGTGAAACATTCATTGTTCTATTCACAATGAATAGAACAATGAATGTTTCACAGCCAACTTGATGTCGGATTTAAAAAACCACTCTATATAAGGAATTATGAAATATTTAATTTTAATATCGTGATCTAAAAAACGAAAATAATTTAAGACAGATCAGTCAGTACAACGTAACAAAGAAACTCTTCATTCATAAGATATATCATTCCTGTAGTACATTTTTATTTTTAATAAAATTTTTACAAAAAGTAATGAAAGATGTTTCGTTACGAATATTTTTAACGATTTAGAGCTTCTAAAAAAAAACTTATAACAAATTACATATTGCTGTGGAAGCAAAATCGAGATAAGACCTTATGTATGCATTCAGATCGCTTCAACATCATATAGGGCAGAATTCAATAAACTCGAAAGGCGCTGAGATGAGATGGTGATGCGACCGATATCGAGTTCACGATGTTAAAACCCAATGGCGAAATCCGAAGTTCGAACTATCACGGATGTCGCAGCCTTTATCTTATTCAAATTTGAGAATTGGATTTTCGACAAATTTAAAAGTGTATTTACGTAGGACAACAAAAGGAGCGAGCTCGTATCTCGGGAAACTCGATATCCTTTCCAATTTTCATCTATATACCGTGTATATTCCTACGAATCCCATCTACTGCATGTTGTACATAGCGCGCGGTTCGTATTAATGAATGCCATTTCCGTTTTGTGAAAATATTCATAGCGACGAAAACAAATGTTTCTGGAAAAGCTGCTTATGTTTCATAATTTCCGTAATTGGTCAGAGTGCACATTATCATTTATTCAACCTGAAACTGTAAAATTACGCGAGGTTGAAAAAGGACAGACAATACCATTAATTTGGGTTTCGTACTTGCGTGAATTATGGAAGGCATTAGCGATCGCTCTCGTTCAATTACCAACAGAACGAATATCATTTCACTTGACGAATTCTGGAGGAATTGGCAGTCTCTTTTATACCTAATTCTGAATGAATAAATCATAGTCAACACAATTCGTCTATAGTGGAAGAGAATTCTGCGAAGTACAAAGAAATTTTGTTACTATTTAATTTTAAATTTTAGCTGGTAAGGCAAATCGGCGTATTCAGGGCACGTGTCTTGTTGTTAGGCAATAAACTCGCCAACTAAAGCCAGACTAGTTAATGTCATGCACAGTTCAGGACTACGTAACATTAATCGATGCTATTATGTATCCATGCTAAAGTGGCCCGCAACTACTTTGTTAATGGTTTCAGAAAAACGTGTATCAAGAACACAGAACTTAATCTTTATTTACTACAAGTCTTTAACTTTTATACATTTCTATTTATTCTCAATGAATTTCTCAAGAATAATGCATACCTAAGCAACGCCGTCAAGATCTATTTATTGAAAGTATAAAATTTCGATCATTATCTGGTTAAGATAAAAATGAAACTCAGTAAACCTCAAACTTAAACACATCAAAAGGAAAAGGGAGTTACTCAACAAAGACGCCATAAATAACGAAGAGATTAAGACAGAGTACAGAAATAGAACAAATAGGCAAGGAACAAGGAAACCTGAAACTATACAATTGGAATGGGGAAACCTAGAAAAAGTCATAAAAAGCACAATAGAAATTTCCAATGTAACACTAATGTAAAAAAAATAAAAAATGTAAACAAGTAATAGAACAAAGAAACGATGCAAAGAGGCTACTATCGTAAAATATGAAAATAGAAAAAAGTACGTGAGATTACAAAATAAGGTCAAAAGTATTTGCAGAAAAGAAAAGAAATAAAGGAACTTTTATCTGAAAATAAAAAAAAAGAACATAAGGGATACAGACAGAAAGTACTCTGCCACAGAAATGAGCATAGCGAGCAAATCAGTGAAACAAAACAAATATTGAGAACATGGAAAACGGTCATGTCCAGCCGGTGACTCGTTCGGCTGACTCAGTCTTATCTCTGGCCACATCATAGGTCTTAGGTACAGGGAACCCTTATCAAACTTACCCTAAAATAAGCACTCCTGGCGGTGGTTTCTCTTTTCACTATTGCGCCGCGACCTACCCTTACATCACCTACGACCTACGCCCTTACATCAACCTGTTGTATAGGAGTTTGCAGCTAAGCGCTCGCCACCTGGTGTCAACTAAACAAACCCTTGTAAGCTACGTGACATTTCGTGTTTTGGTGCCGATCCTGAGTGTATGATGTATCAGAATTGTGTGATATTTACATTAAATTAACTTGTGTATTTGTATTGGTACGCACTTAAACACGTGCATTAAAAAAATTCCGCATAGCTTACACAGGTTCAGATTTATCCGCGATAGCGCTGCGATCTTAAAATCAAACGCCTATACCTGTGCCAAGAGTATTTCTTGGTTCCCACGGCCGTCTCCACTGGCTCGGGTTTATTCGTCGCTGCGCATGATAAATTTCCAACCAATATAGGTAGGTTTAACCGACTTCGTTTCACCCCCTTTTTTCTTTTTCTTCTTCTTTTTTTTATTTGCATACAGGTAGAAGTTAACCGCGTCGCATGAGACAAAGAGGGAATCTCACCGGAATGTATTATACAGTTTCCAGTATGTTTTGGTTTGTATCCGGTCGTTACACCTTAGTGCCATTTGGTGACAGGGGGAAGAACTAACCGAGACAAAGAGAGATAATGAAACAAGAGTTAAAGATTCTCGTGAAACTTTATCAAACGTTTCTTTCTCTAGATTGTTTTCGTCTGTGGAGCAGATGAACGAAATAAAAGCTGTCATAAATTTTTTATAGTTTTATTAAACGGCGGCGTAGCTTCGTGAACTTGACCTTTAAGAGGAATTTCACAACTCCCGTTTTTAGGTCAACGCCCGACGTGAAATACGAACTCGGAAATATTTACTTGACAAATGCATGCAGCAAGTTACCTGAAGTAGATTATTCCACGCAAAGGATAATAACGGCCACACTTTGAACACATGCTCTGACAGGTAAGCAAATAAATCAGTAAACTCATTCGTAATCTCGTAATCGTTTCGAATGTTAATTATTACCTATAATTTCGTTTTGTGTGTGAGGAATTATTAACACAAACATTCTCGCGAAGCCGGGGAAGACTGCGGCTTCACCATGTCGCGAAGGGCCTCCACCATGTCACGAAGGTGGTCCTGAGGCCTTCGGGATTGATTGGGGTGCGTAGGTTTATCAGAGGATAGAGCTTAAGACAATGATTTAAAAAAATTAATACCTCTTTATTACGTTAATAATTAATTTAGTTGAGGGTGGTCTGTCCGATAATCGGGGATGCGGTCCTGAGTCGTTCGCGGTGACTGGGGTTGTTGATTCGTCTAAGACAGGACAGCGTGCATCGTTTTCTTAGCCGGGGGAAGACTGCGGAGCTCGAGGCCGGTCCGTGACTGGAGTGGTTGGTCAAGGTCGGTCTTCGGTGGCAACGTTCCTTGGCGGGAGTGGAGCGCGACACGTCCTTGCTCAGCCTAGAGGTTGGAACAGCGTGGCCAGGGCAGGCTCCGGTGGCGTCTTCTCTTGGACAGCTGGCGAGGGAGATGGTCCTTGTTCTCTTAGGACGGGGTTCGGCAATGTTGTCGTCAGCAGTGGCAGATGATGTGGCTGCAGCGACGCTGATGTGGGCGACGGCAACGCTGATGTTGGGCAGCGGCGACGATGATGGAGATCCCCTCGTTGAGTTGGCACTAGTGCCCACTGAGTCGGTCCTGTGGCTCGACTGCTTTCCCAATTTTGGCCCGCACTTTAAATACACGCTTTTTGCCTATTAGAGCGTTGCATTTTTTCGTCACCTGCCCTGTGTCTCTTTGCATCATTCCTATACGCGCGTGGCTCCGTTTGTAGCAAATCCGCTGATGTGTCATTATGAAATGTGAATCTTACGTTATATCGGTTACCTCCTTATTGTGTTTATGTTTCGACAAGGTCGCAATTTGCCCTCGATTACACAAGTTCGTGTTTAAATACTTTTATATTTTTTAATCGCGGAAACAAAAAATCCCATCGTGGTTTTTAGAAAATTCCCCTCGTGACAATATATTAAAAAATTGACAAATTCAAAACGTATTTATAACTCCACATCCTGTGTTTTTGGCGCAATGGTTGTAAATTGTAAATCATTGTATATCACAGAGCATAAAACCAACAGCAGTTTCTCGTTCTACCGTACGCATTCTTTTCACTTTGTATTAAATTCTTAATTACTTATAAATTGTTACTCAAAATTTTTTAAACATGATCCCGTAATCCATTACATTTAATCACGTAGGCGATTTAATTAGAAATTGTACGCATATCACCAAAGACGTTTTAATACATCTATACATAATAAAGTTTTTATAGTCTAATAAAAAAAAACTTGTCGGCGATAAACTTCAGGTCTAATAAATCGTTTCACATTTTTAGAGAAAACCCATTCGTTTAAGCGATTCCTTGCAAATGTAATTAAGTAATCATTCTTTTGTGGTGATAATTATTTATTAACAATTAGTATTACGCATAATACTAGCGACGCGAGGTTTAAAACCTAATTGTATCCTAATAGTTTTACTGTCTCCGTGCGATAATGACACTAATATTTTACTATCAGCTGCCTGTCGTGCCGTGCATTTGACCCCTCCGATTATTAGATTTAAATCCTTGCGATTTTTTTTATGGACGAAACGGATGTACCAACCGCTCTAGTAATCCGCACAAATTAACAAACAATTATTTTAGAAATTACTAATAATAACGTCGCGTAAAAGAAACTTCCGTTCGCCAGCTGTTAAACGTGTAATAAGACCAATTGAGATGTGTGTCAAGGGCGCATATAGTGCGCAAGCAAGTAGTCAATAAAAAAGCTATATAGTCCTATTATACTGCCGCATTTATAGAACGTGGGGCCGTATTTCGTACCCAGTGCCGGAGCTTAATTTTAGGATAATTTTTTTATTAAATTTATAATTTAAATTATAAACTGTTCACAGGAATTCATTAAACATTTTTTCCGTAATCTGTGACATCGATTCTCTTATGCGTTTTTTTTTGTCGGTACAATTGTCATTCACCCTGTATGTTAGGTAAAGAAATATGAGACGTGATGCTTTTAAATCGAAGCGAGAGTAAGAAAGAGGCAATGACATATTTATCATCTATACAGATCAAATATTAAAAGAGTACAAGAAGAATGTGAAGACTTTTGTCGGGAAGCAGGCTTTATACCGAGATAATGCAATGCAAAAAGTATTGCTGAATTGAATGGCAAGAAAAAGATACATTTTACGGAGTACTTTCTATTATGTAAACAATTTGTAACACATATCAGATACATCCTCAACAAAACAAAAGCTCTTAATCCAACTGTATCAATGCAAATTGAAATTAATTAGTACAGATAAGAGGAAATGAAAAAGACAACTTACTGGAATCATTATTGTTAAAGAATAACCGAAAGCACGTGATAATTAACAAACATTTACGATGCACATTTATTGTTAGAACGACAGAATTGTAAATTCAAATGTAATGATAAACCAAAAATACATTATTGTTATCTTCTAAAAGCTGAATTATTAATTTTCAAATAATAACAATAATAAATCAGAACTAATTATTTTATGGTATCAAATTTTAAATGTTACGACACTTGAGTTTTTATAGTACGACAAAAACATTGCTGGTAGAATGGAATATAAGTCATAAATGAATAAATTTCGTTTCTCACCTGTTCCATAAAAACTTAATAAGATTACGTCTGGAGATTGGCTTGAGTAGATAACTGTTTCATGATTAAAAATTGAAGAGGTTATATTTCTGACCTTTCAATAATAAAATAATAAAGAACGGAATTCAGTGAAGATTTTCATTTAGATGATACATTTTCGTGAAATTTTACAAATTGCTAGAAACTGCTTTTAAAATTGATTTGATTCGAGTTAGAGTCAGATAAAAGCGTAACTATGAAAAACAAAAAGAAAATGGGCCATATTCTCATCTTATGATTAAAGCAGGCTTTACACGGAGGCGATAGAATGAACATTGCACACAAAAAATACATTTAGCTGGCGGTTTTATATTTAAGCTATTTCTGAGTAGTTGCAATGAAAGGTACCCATTTCTGAATGTAAATATTTATATCACAAACTTTTTTAAACGGACACTAAATGGCGCACAAACACTTAACGTTTCGCAGTCGTTCGACAGCTTCGTCCAGAACCAGCTTTAATTGTAAATATTTATAATTAAAGCTGGTTCTTGTCCGATGAAAATTGTAACACAAACTCTTTTAAACGGTCACTAAATGGCGCACAAACACTTAACGTTTCGCAGTCGTTCGACAGCTTCGTCAGAAGTAAATATTTATGGTGCCTCATATTTGAGTGGTCTTATAGCAATTAATTGTTGTCAGAGATATTTATAACTAGATAAAGGGATTGTATATAAATTTGGACATACGTTTGGGCAAACGTTTATGATTCTATCTCTGTTAGTTAGGTAAACATAACATTTAAAGAATACATATGTTTTCCTTCTCTAAAAGCCGGTGCATGCGAATATTACTAAAATAACACAAACGTATTGCTGTGTACTCGAGGAGTTGGAAGAGTAGAGAATTTGCTGGAGAAACCCAAAATTATTGTTGTGTTTTCCGGGTTATTCTTAGTTTTTCTCTTCAGCAACAATTTACTTTACCTGTTCTAGCTCAGTTTTTCTGGTTCTGCTCTTTTTGTCAAGGCTTGGGTTCCTGTCTTGGGCAACGTAATGAGTAATAAATTTTTGTTTAGTTTTAAACCCGGTGAATTTTTCTTTTCTTTTCAAAAATTTTGATCTTAATTTATTAATAAATTTCTTTTTTATGTGATTGCCTTTGATTTGCTCCAAACTTCAAATTGCTTTCCTGTGCTTGCACGTCTAGAAAACAATTTCTACTTTGGTTGAAACAAACCAATGCACTCGTTTAATGGAAAGACAACCTTGTTTGCACGCTTCTGCTTTTCGATATTTTAAAAATTGTTTTAAAATCCTCTTGCTGGCTTTGTTTAAATAATTTAACATTTGGCGAACTTACATTCGAGCCAATGTAAATTATTTTCCTGTTTTAAAATTGTTTGTTTAAATTTTTAGATATTTTTAATAAAATAAATAAGGAGTTTCAAGTTTAAATAATTTTTAATGATCATAAAATAATGTTTAATATTCAAGAAACATTTAAATTAGTTTTGTAATAAAAATTTTCAGATAATAAAGTTTGTAGACCGTATTCTTAAGCGTCTGTACGCTGTGGCGTTCAAGCAAGAATTAAACGTTCCCTCGCGTGAATTAGAGATGGGCGATATATCGTTACCGGTGACTTTGTCGTTGTTACTCGCTGGTCGCTGGAACTACCGGCGACTTGTGTAACATAAAACCAGCGACCGGTGACTGAGGAAAACTGTATTGGTGCTTCTAACTCTCCCGGTTACTTTACTTACTTGACGCTCGTATAGCATTCATTGGCGATCGCCGTTGCTACGTCGCCGTTAGGCCTATAGAAGCTGATCACTTCTTTTTTGAGAGCAGATTATTGTGTTATTTCCAACAAGGGTATTAGTTGTTACTCCTATTTATTTGCAGTATCACCGAAATAAATATTGCTGTTGTCAAGTAAATATCAGTCTAGTTTTCCGTAATCAGTTATTACAATGTGAACGCAGTGACTACATGATATGCGCAGCACAGAGAGCTTACCAGTGATATCGGTCGCCGTTAAAAGTAACCGTGATTTTGAAATAACCGTCGCTGAATCACCGGTGATCAAAAAATAACTGATACGCCCATTCCTAGCGTGAATTCAATCATCTGCCTTCACACAATCTTACAGCGTGTCCGTACTTGTTTAAAATGGAATACGCGTGCGTTGCGCTTAAAAAATTTAGTTACAAATTTCTTTGGTTTCCATCCCTTGTTCGGGCGTTTGACATACTCACGTTGGCCTGACTGCCTATCATGTTCACATTTTTCGCGCTAATGAAATTTGGAAAAATCTTTACTGTTTTTCGAACAAATTTAACAGGTAAGTAGTTTAATTTAATTTAATCATTTTCGTACTTTGATCGACATTCATCAACGTAAGTATTTCTCTTTGTGAAACTTAAAATTAATCGTTACAAAAATTCTTAACCTCAAATTTTATACACAAACATTCTTCTGAACTTAACTAAAATTAAACTCTTTTGGCGCATTGCACTTTTGAAACTTAAACAGGCCTTTCTAACTCTTGTCTTTCACTGCACCACACTAACACTTTTCTGTTTTTAGGTGTTGCCGCAAAAGATGTTCATAGTCAACTTGAACGTCCTGGACCTTCGCAGCATTCAATCTTACACGACGACCGTCCTGCAGGTACACTAGACGTCTTCTCCTCCTGGAAGTCTTTTCCTGGACAGGCCAAAATCTTGCCGTGAGGGGCCCTTTTGTCTTTGTGTGATGCTTATCCATCATCTCGCAGAACTCGTCCCACGAAGACTGATATATTTTGTCTTCCAGCCATTTACTGTCCTCGGAAGACACATTTAACTGGATTTCACCTTCGGTATTCTGCATTTTACTTTTACTTTTACTTTTATTGCTTGACTGTAATTTTGAAATTTTGGGTTAAAACTGAATCATAACTTCCATTTTTAAATGTTTCTCTTTTTGCTTTATTAATTTATTTACAAGTTGCTCATGTGATAACTAAATATCACCGCAGTATGTTGGCACTTGGCATCATTGCTCATAACTTTTAACCTACAAGAGACAACGTAAACGGTAAATGCGAAGTGGAATACAGATAATTTCAAAGGGAGGTATTATTTCGACAATGTGATCCGATCCGGGAGTGATTCACCCTCGGACAACAATCAAAGGAACGTCGGCGAAGTTAATCGAATGCATGTACGAGATATTGGGCGGATCCGCAAAGGTCAGCGACCCGTTATAAACATGGGACGCCGAAATACGGCTCGGAGCCCGATAAGTCGACCTGACCTGGATATTTTATTACGTACGTACAAATCCATTATAGACACGTTAGGGCTTTTATTAATAATTACGTAGATTTAATTTTCCCCTCCTTTTTGTTACTGTATACATGTTTTTTCTTTCTTATATTGACTTCTCTGTTTGGCGCTAAATTTACCACCAATGCGATCATTTTCACCGTCTAGACGAAGAAAGATACACATTGATATCAGGACGCTTGTATGCTAAACAAAGTAAATGACTTGCAATCAGTCGAGGATTTCTTCGTACATGTTAACCTACAGTTGATGCTGTATCCCTTTATCTAGTTATAAATATCTTTGATTGTTGTTCACACACATTTGCCAATGCGCAGGCGCACGATAAAAATTGAGTCTTGCTCCAATACAAATTGCATCATGTAAAGCCTGCTTAAGATCGCGTTTAACTAAAATCGTGATTAAAATAAACAAGAAACGATATATACAGCTTTATGTCAATTTAATGTATAAGAGAGTGACGGACGAGTGTTACCATGGGAAATGAACACGTTATTAAATTAATCATAAGATGAGAATACCTACAGGCCAATGTGTTTATAATTTTAATTAGTTGATAGTAGTCAAGGCGAAATTACTATAAGGGCCAGTTTCATAATCGAATTTAAAGGAGACTTTAAAATTAAAGTAACATTCAGATGTGTAAACAAATATATTTTCACAGTTGTTTTTACACCTGAGAGTGACTTTAAATTTAAAGTCTCCTTTAAATTCGATTATGAAACTGGCCCTAAAAGTCTTGTATAAAAACAATACTGCTATGAAATTGAATTGAAAATAATTACTATTAGTTAAATTAATAATGTATTATACACCAAGGGAGTGAAGTGTATGATTTCTAACCGAGGTGTAGCTTGTAGCCCGAGAGCTATCGAGCACCGAGGGGAAAAGCATTCACTCCCGAGGTGTATGTAGGTACTTTTTTTGCACGACCCGACGATTTTAATTGACAAAAGTTTAAAGTTTTACATTTTTAAAATTTTTTCAACTGTCAACATGACATTCTTATTTTATGAACACAAAAAAGATATCGGTTTTGATGGATGGCAAACGGAATATTAATCTGGTCGTGCTTTTTTGCCCAAGGGAGTAAAACAGCCACTTCCTCAAATTAGGGAATAAAATTGTTCATTGCGCAGGGTGTTTCAAAAGTCACGACGAAAAATGAGAGGAATTATAGGGAATGGAACGTCTGAACTGAACGGACTGTCTCTGCCTTTTCTTCGCTAGCGTACGGAGCCAAACGTTTGAAATGAACTACCTTGGATTTTCCATTTGGGATTTTCTTAATCTGATAGACGATTTAATTGATTCGCTTGACAATTTTGTAGGGTCCCTCCCAGGAGGTTTGCAGCTTTAGGGACAGACCTCGTCGTCGCAGGGGATTATGTAACCAAACAAGCTCTCCTGGTTGGTATCCTCCATTCTGCGCGTTGATGTCGTAACGATCTTTCATTCGGTCGCTGGCATTTTGGATGTTATGGCGTACTCTGTCGTGAATGTCGTCCATTTTCTTACGGAGGTCACTAATGTAGTCGTCATCTGCGAGATGTTCACCAGGTTTAACACCAAACTTTAAGTCGCACGGTAACCGCAGCTCGCGCCCAAATATCACACTTGCGGGTGTTTTTCCCGTAGTTTCATGGACGGATGATCGGTAAGCCAAAAGGAACAGACGTAAATAACTGTTCCAATCGCTCTCATGGTCGGAGACGACTTTGGACAGATATCGATTAATGGTCCTGTTCATCGTTTCCAGCATTCCATCCGACTGTAGGTGTAGCGCAGTAGTTCTGGTTTTCCTAATGCCAAGTAAGATGCACATTTGTTGGAATAAAGTAGGCTCAAGATTTCTTCCTTGGTCTGAATGCAATTCCATGGATACACCAAATCGACTTATCCTTTCCCTAACCAGTTTTTCTGCAACAATCGCAGCCTCTTGATTTGGTAGGGCGTATGCTTCGACCCATTTGCTGAAGTAGTCCATCACCACCACGAGGTACTTATTCCCGTCGTTGGTTTCTGGAAATGACCCGGCAACGTCTATGGAGGTTCTTTCGAAAGGACTTCCGACATTGTATTGTTTCATCTGTGCTTTGCCTTTCTTAAGGGGTCCATTATTGCGGCACATGTTCCACATTTTCTACACCAGTCCTTTACGTCTTCCCTCCGATTCACCCAGTAGAATCGCTCGCGTACCTTCTCAGTGGTTTTATTCACGCTCAAATGACCTCCAGAAGCCCCATCGTGAAGTTCTCCCAAAACTTCGGGAATTCTGTTCTTGGAAACTAACAACTGCATTTTCCGTTCCCTGCCCTCGTGATCCTCTAGTGTACGTTTCAGAAGGCCATTGTCCACTACTAGAGAGTCCCACTGCGCCCAATAGGACACTTTACGTTCGGCGCGAAAGATTATACCTCTTCCAAGTAGGTCGTGATTCTTTCCTTTTCTATTCCAGTATAATTTTCAAATCCAGGTCATTTCCTGATCTTGACGTAGCTCTTCTAATTGCCATCGCCGTCTACTACGGCCGTCCGCGCAATCTGGGCAAGCTTTGTTCTAAACGACTACAGTGTCTACAATCTTCTGATCAAGGTCTTCTTGACAAGGCATCAGCATTTCGGTGGCTCACATCTGCCCAACGTTGGATTTCAAAGTCGTACTCCTGAAGTCGCTCGATCCAACGTGCAACTTGTCCTTCGGGATTTTTGAATCGAAGCAGTCACTTCAATGCCGCATGGTCCGTCCTTAATAAGACATGTCTCCCATACAGATATTTATAAAAGTGCTTGATCGACTTCACCAAGGCCAAGAGTTCTCGTCGGGTGACACAATTGTTTCGCTCGGGTTTTAACAGCACTTTACTAAAGAAACCAACCACCTTTTCTTGCCCATTTTGGATTTGAGAGAGCGCTCCACCAATACCTACATTGCTAGCATCTGTGTCTAGGATAAATTTTCCTTGTGGAAGGGGGTAGCTCAAAATCGGAGCATTTATCAATTGCTGGAAAGCAATCTGGCAGTCTTGGTCCCATTCAAATGGCCATCCTTCCTCTGTTAATTTCGTCAGCGGTTTGGCCACATTTGCAAATCTTGGAACGTACCGCCGATAATAGGTACAAAGTCCCAGAAAGCTTCTTATCTGATGTTTGTTTTGGGGAACTGGCCAGTCTCATATAATCTGAATTTTTGCCGAGTCTACGGCAATGCCAACACCACTGACGATATGGCCCAGATAATTGACCTCCTTCCGAAACAGGTGGCATTTCTTGAGACTGAGCTTTAAACCAGCTCCACAAAGTCGCCGGAACACTTCTTCCAGGTTCTTCAGATGGTCGTATTAATTTATTTTCAAGCTTCTCTTCTAAGATTTTCACATTTTCTTCTGTGTTTCTAGAATATTCCATTAATTTACCTAGATCGTCTTTCAAATTTCCAAGATCGTCTTTCAAATTTCCGGATTTCCGGAAAATCATCTTCCAGAGTTTTCGACTGTTCTATTAATTTATTTTCAAGCTTCCCTTCTAAGTCTTTCAAGTTTCCGGATTGTTCTCGAAATTTATTATGCAAATTTCCAGATTGTTTTCGAAATTTATCCTCCAATATTTTACTTAAATCGGCAGGGTCGCCCGAGGCTTCAAAAAAAGGGTTTGCGGATTCTCCCCTGCTTCTACTAATGCTTGAAGAAGCCTCTGCTGCAAAACTGATTTCTTTCCAGAAACTTCTAATTCGCCTTCTTCTAATTCGTTTTTAAGTTCACTAATTTTGAGTTCTCGTTTTGTCGCCATCTTTTATTAATTTATTTAATAACTAATTTCAATTTATTTTTCTTTTTTAATTTATTTAAACGTAAACCGCACACCTGACACCAATTGTAACGTTTTTATTAAAAAAGTATAAATTAAAAAAACATTCAGTCTTTTCTCTCTTTGTGCTTTGCGCAGCAATGCTGCTTGTCTTACGGCCGTGAGCCATTCCAGACAATTACGAAGTTATGTTTAAGCTGGGTCTTAACCTTTAAACAGCACAAACATCCATGGCAACTGGTGGGATTCAAACCCACGCCGCCGAGCGACACGATTTTCCAAGTCGGCTAGGCTAGACCGCTAAACCACTCGGCGACCCACATTCAGTCTTAAATAAAAGAATATTTAATAACGAGTTCTACAAATATTATTAACTATTAAACAAACACTAACACTAAAACTACTTACAACTAATTTATACCGCTAAATAATTTATGTCGAATAATATTTATTTATACGGCGTTAATTTTGTTCATGGAAAATTGTGACTGACTCCACCGTCCGACGGGCGAGTTTTATATTTCTCCGCAGACTTTCTGGTGCAAACCTGAATATGGTAGATTCTTCTACGAAGAATCTGGCGTCGTTCTGGCCAGAACCCATTTTCTCTCATCCATGACAATATTAATGAAAACATACATTAATCTCGAATATCGACAAATTTTGTTTTCTTTAAATTACCTTAAAATTTTAAAATGTTATGGTGAATTTGAAATGAGATTTGTCGGAAGCATTGAATTCTGCAAAACATTCCCCATTTAACCGTTGCTCTATGTCTTCTAATAACCGAGATATCAATGGTGAGCATTGAAATATGGACATAGTGTATGAATACAATAAACACTTAATGATTAGAGAAAACATTTCAGACGAGTTAATTCATCCGCTGTCATGTCTTCCTCTTATTTCATTCTTGTGCCTCCGAAAACGCGACACTAAAAATATGCTTATTAAAATTCATACGAAACACGGAATGCAAATGATTTCAACTTTAGCTGACGCAAGTCTAAGAGAGACGTTAAACTCGTTCAAATGCGACGTCATTTATCATAAACACCGGCAATAAAATATTTAAGCGACTATATCAAAACCTTTCCAACGTAAAATCCATTATTTCTGTGCATTTGCTGTGAGTGCCTTTTGAAATAGAGTGCTGAGTGAAAGCACGCATTAAAATAAACGCAAAGTTCTCATGGCTTTAGTAACTTCCCTTCCTGGAAGCGAGCCACCTTTGTTTAATTTCTTTATCAGGACCAAAATGGCGGACGGCTCTAAACCACATTTCTGAGGAGAACACGTTCGTTACACAGTATCCAGTGGACCCTCAGGGCGCGGGATGATGTCTCTTTAGATAAGAAAATTTCCCTGTCAGCTTGTCACTGCAGGATTCTGTGCGCTTTAACAATGAAGTTTCTGCGAGATAAAAATATTTCCATACGATTTTATCTCAAGTGCACTATTCTAGTCGCAGATCATAAAAAAGAAATGTGTCGAGACTCGAGAACTTAAAAGTCACACTTAGATTTATCAAAAATGTATATTTTATACAATATTTCTAGAATCTTGAAAACAGCAAATTTACCTTTAAGGAACCCTTGCAGATAATACGGTAAAAAAGTGGTTCATGTAGGCACACAATCCCAGACTTTAAATATTAAGCGGGGCACACATACACATAACGTAAAAATATTATTTTAGTCCCGAAAGCATATTCCGAGAGCGATGATATTATGCGCTTTTGGTCCTACTCTCAGTCGCAATGCGAGCCGATGATATCAGGATACGAGAAGAGAAAATTACATGTAGTGGTTTACGTATTTACGCATTTAAAATTTTTCGTTTTAGTTATGCAGATCCTACGATACTGTAAAATAGAAATTAAATATTCTTATGTTTTCATTCTTAGATGTAGATACAGTAAAGATGTAAACTAATTTTTTTAATTTCATAATATTTCATACGTCCTGTTATTTATGTTCAACTGAGCTTTAATCGACTCGTCTTATGATTCACACGTTTATCGTTCATAGCATAGCAAAACAACGTTGTTTTTAATCCATCCAATCTCGTGCATTACAATTTTGCCGACTCAAATTCTGAACTTACGCAAAGTGTATACGCGGTTATAACGGTAGCGGTAGTAGCGGTGACGGTTGACGGTTGACGGTATTTTAACGGATCGAGTCTGATCCTCTGATCGCAAGCGCTACCGCTACTACCGCTGTCGCTTTGACCGCGTATATGTGTGCCCCGCTTAAACGAAAAGAAACCGAAACTGCTCAAGAAAATCATTGTTAAAATGATGTGTAATTAATTTTGATGTTGGCGTAAAAATCTTAAGAAACATCTAAATAAGCACAAAAAAAAATGCTGAGAATGAATTAATTTTACACCTCTTCACAAAGAAATAGTTGGTTAATTAATTTTGGTGAAGGTGTCGGGCGTATACTTTAGATACTTCGTAGAAACAATTTTCTTTTTAATTAATTAAATATGAAACCGCAGAATACCTATTGTCCGTTTGTCCTCGTCTTCGCAGAATAAAGGGAATTTATTTTGAAGCGAAAATTTCAATTTAGATTTTGCATTTAGATTTGTACTCTCGGCAAACAATCACCTGAATTATTCGTTCAGTTTCCAAACGCGTTCAGTTTCCAAACATGCCGGCTATTTTAAAGTGATTTTCCAAAATGCTTACGATAATCCCTAAATAACAACGCTATTCGCCATGTGAAACATTGACGTAAAATTTGGCTTACGGTTTTAATTCGCTCTGTGAGCATCATTTGTTCGGGTATTAAAACTAGTATTCAATTTTTAGTCGCCTAGTCGCGATTTGCTAGTTAGTTAAAATGTGTTATTACATTTTTTAAGTATTGAGCTGATAATTATCGTATTTAAAATAAAAATTTAATTAAAAACAGAGGCAATTCAATTTAGAATTGGTTCTACGTCCGTTTTGTGAGGTTTTGCCGTGCTACGAAGAAACATTACAAGCGTCACAAAAAATAAAACGTTTATGAATATAATTTAAAAAGGCGATCATTACTTTGCATATCCTTTCAGCAAACGACAATTTAACTGTTTCGAAAAGAAATTAATTCTTAGAGTTCACACAAACTATAAAGTTCCTGAGGTAAATAAAGTATGTCTTTTAAAAATACTGTTAATCAATTATTTGCATTTTTATAATATATATACAGTGTATCCACGGATTGAGTTCACTACAGGAAAAACTTTTTTATTTTTGTGTTTTCGAAAAGTCATTCTTTATGAAAGTTTTTGTTTGCCTTAAGAACCCTAAAAACCTATAGGAAATATTATATTCCGCTTAATAGCCGAAAAATATTCAAAATTCTCTTTCAACTTGCGAAATAATGGCAAAATGCAAAATTTAAAAAAAGGCATTCTTAATGTGCGTTCTCAAAACTTCAAGAACGCAATTGGAAATTTTAATTAACAAATTTATTTTATTGATACGAATGGATTCATTAATAATTTAGTTTTCCTACTCTACATAATTCCCACCCATATTGGCACATTCTTCCACCCTATTTCGAAATTCACGGTAAATATTTTTTTAAACCCTCTCGAATCCTTTGTTTCCAAATTTCAAAATTGTTTCCAAAATCAAAATCATACACCTGTCGTTTAACACGTCTCCAAAAAAAAGTCCATAGGGGTCAAGTCAGAAGACCTAGCCGGCTAATGAATTGATCCGAAACAACCAATATTCAGTTGATCACCCGATATGTTGGTAACTCTTTGAAGTCAGTTTATGACATCTCTAACATTACTCCTCACTTAAAGAATTGAATCCAAACAGAATATCACAAAAAGGGATGTCCTGTTGCCAGTACTTTATCTACTATAATTAATAAGAAAAATATTAATATAGAGTAATGATCAACCTCAACATTTATTTATTTAATGTTTTCTTGCAAAACAGGTAAATTCTAAATTTTAAAAAGACACATTAGTGCGAAAAAGCCTTTTTTCCACTACTAGTACTATACCCTGTCATTTTGACAAGTGTTAGATTGCTGTGAAAAACAATTTCTCGACCTGAGGTAAATAATTTTATTATTTACCGGTAAATAATGAACATCAATGTTACGTACGCTTTCAGGTACAAATCTTTTGATTTTTCAGGCAATAGATTGTTTGCCACTTGTCCGGCAATTTCCCGCATTTCAGGCGGCGTACAATTTAAATCGCCGTACATCGTTTACCGTACTTACTTTATTTAATTGACGATTTGGCAAAAAGATCGACGTAATGTTTGTGACAAATTAAAAAATTTAAATCAACTGTCATATCGGTAATACAGAAAACTGTAAACCTTTCGTAATTTGAAATAAATATTTGTTCAAATTAAAATTATCATTTGCACTAGTAGTGGAAAAAATAGTATATACACCACGGTAGAGAAGTCTTATAACCCTCGGTCCTTTAATCAAGTCTTATAACCCTCGGTCCTTTAATCATATCCTCCGGTTATAACACTAGACTTCTCTACCTAGGTGTATAATATACTATTATCGATCGGCGTTGGTTTTTTCTCTGTGACGTCATCAATAATTTTTTGAAATGGCAACCCAGATTTTGCAGATTTTGATCGTCCTTTTTGTCAGTTAAATGGTAGTATAAAAAATGGACATGAATTAGTACCAATTAAGACCAAACTTCATCTTTTGCTAATTTTTATACTGAACCGTAATACCAATTTTTGTTTCTCCGTTTATTAAATGAATCGCCTTATGCATAAACTGCTTTCTCATTAAAAAAAACTGTTAACTTACTCATTTCAATTCATTCGTAAACTTTCACTTTTCCAAACTCTTTCAATTTTGTTAAATTCTATAAACAAGACACGCTTTTATAATCGTAAAAAGGCCTTTCGAATTACACAAACGTTCATAGATCTTCATAATGATTATGCCTTCGCCAATTCTTTTTTTATTCTATTGGATTCTGTAGGCTCTGTATCTGTATGTGATAATAGGGAAACACTTCATGAGAATCGATACGTAACAGCAAAATAAAAAATGAATTAGAATGTATAAAATTCAATTTTCCAAACAATCCCAATCTCTACCTCTTACCGGTCGATTCGCATTTACGAATTACAGATTGCCGACCCAAATATATCAATCAAAGCGGAAGAACTAAAATATTAAATTGGTTCTGAATTTCATTTTTAGATCCTTCGTAATCCCTCATTGGCTAATAATATTAACCGTCCCTTCCTCTGTTTCGCCTTCGATTTCAGTGAATTATATTTGAAGTAAAACATAATGGCAATTCTCAAACTCTGAGTAACGGACATACATATTATAATTATCAACTGCTTGATTAGTCTACCTTAAAGTTTATACTTTTTAAATTGCCCTGTATATATTTCTTTTTGCGTCTTGCGCGTAAATTTGATAGTATCACAAACTGAGACGAGTTTTCGTTTTTTAGTAATTCAACGGTGACATACAAGAGGATCTTTTTTCCTATGACATCTTTAAACAAGTTGAAGAGGGTTAAATGAGACGGCAACGTTGAAGTTTGAATGTAATATTTCCGGACGTAAGAAAACGGTCGCCGTCCAAGAAATTCAATACGGTTTCAAAACGCCACTTCGATTTTAATCACGCAAACGTCGTAAATACCAGCAGGTCTGCTGGGTATTTGCTATGTATTCCTGGACGTTACAGTTTCAAAGGCCCTAGGTCATCAGTTGTGGAAACACAAAATTGGAAATGCATTTGTGTAATTGCCTATGTCTGTATGTGCGCAGCGATGCGAGAACATTTGTCGGATTTAATTTCATAAATCAAAAAAATATTATGAACTGTGGAATGATTAAAAACGATGAACTGCGACCGGATTAAATTTATAACTGAAGAGTGAATTAACATTTATAGAACTGTTTAATAACAAAAGAACTTAACAATTAAACTAATTTAATTGAATTGTCTGCTTATTATCATTATTTTCTTCACTTACTTAATTTTTTGTTCGTGCTACTTCAACACGAATCTCATTCATTCATTTTCAGAACACATAAGTATATTAACAAGTTAATTAAAAACTGTATTTCATAATTTCATTATTTTTGATTGATATTCTTACCCCCTTAATCACCAGATCCGAGATATCTTGGAAGACATTGTATAATTCAAAAAGTCCGCACCCGATATAACTCAGGAGATTGCAAAATTTATGTTACCTTTATGTTCTTGCTCGAAGTGACTCTTATATTATAATTTATTAATATCTATTATTTAGTTTAATTTGCAGTCTGATTTCATATACCGATTGTTTCACTGAAAATTGAAAAACGGCAGGCCATATTATGGTAATGCTATACGTCTACTTCGCCTGTCTTCCGTCCTCACACTGTTGATGCACCATGTATTTTAGACACAAGACACAAAGTTCATACAAAAATCAAAGAATTTAAGACAGTTGCACGCAAAATATGCGCATACGTTTTCAACTTAGAATGAAACACATGGTATACATAGTTGATTGCAGAAAAATCGAGTATATCGAAAAAGTCAAAGATGCAAAATCATACATTTTTTGACAGTGTAAATCTGTCTCTTTCAAATCTGAAATCTAATTTTTTTTAAACAGGTTATAACCTGTGAGCAACTAAAAATCAGATTAGAGTCGGCGGTGCAAAGAAAAAGTATGTCTGTTACTAACGCGGCGTTAGGCTGATCTGACAGTTCATGAATGTATTAGATTAATTAATTCAGTTAATCACAGACATACATTTTCTTTGCACCGCCTACTCTAATCTGATTTTTATTTGCTCACTTTTTATTTGACAATAAAAATGAGAATGTTAAATCTAGAATTTCAGAGTATTTAAAAACATAAAATTTCTATTATCTTTAAATATTCGCTTTTAGCAAATTATAATGTTTAGATGCAGTCTATGTTGATCAACTTCCTCTTATTTAGAAGGAATTAGAACTTTGGGCACATTTCAGAATTAACCGGTTACTCCACCGGTAGACATTTTAAAATTTTTAAATCTACTGTAAAATAAGACATGATAAGCTATGATAAGTATATAATAACTAATTATAGTTTTACCGTGGATTTTAGAATTTTAAAGTGTCTACCGGTGGAGTAACCGGTTAATTCTGAAATGTGCCCTTAGTCACTTTCGGTTAACAGCTGTCACATTGACATCAAAAGTGACACGAACGAATTAAACCAGAGAAAATTAAGTGTACTCGATTTTTTTAAGTCAACGGTACCTAAGTTTTATTCATACGTTTGATAAGCGAGACGCAAAATGTTAAAAGTCGTGAATGAGAATGATACGATTACACGCCCAAGGTGCTCTCGGAGCACGGTGTAAGGTATCAGGAGCTGTATTCTTGAAATAATTTCGAACTATTTTCTCGTGAGAAGTAGGCGGAGTTCTCTCGAAAACCTACAGACGCTATTTTTGAAAAATTGACTAGCTCTTATCGCGTGGACCTCATGAGAACTTGTTTCTACTGGC
The DNA here is from genome assembly GCA_033060865.1 of Dorcus hopei. Classification (NCBI taxonomy): domain Eukaryota; kingdom Metazoa; phylum Arthropoda; class Insecta; order Coleoptera; family Lucanidae; genus Dorcus; species Dorcus hopei. The sequence continues at coordinate 25,878,188 of CM065425.1, forward strand.
TGGTGGTAGTAAAACTTCAATTCTCAGGAGAACTAGTATGTGTTTGTATTATTCTAACATTTAATTTCAAATTACCTAATAAATATATAAAAGTACTTGAGTACAGTTTTTTGTAATTATTTAATAACACTTTCTTTTCTAAACCTAAATATGATAATTAAAGCTGGTTCTTGTCCGATGAAAATTCGTCGTTCGACAGCTTCTGTCGAAGCTGTCGAACGACTGCGAAACGTTAAGTGTCCATTTAGTGTCCGTTTAAAAGTTTTTCTACTTTGCGTTCACAATGAATTCATTGATAAGATAAGAAAAATTAATAACTTGTCAATGTGTTTTTTATTTAAAACGAAGGATTGTCAGTGTTGCCACGCATTACAACTAAAATTCTCCATATACTAAGGAGATCCAATTTTTGACAGTATTTTTCATATTTTTGTTCAATAAGTGACGCAAAGTAGAAAAAATAATATATTTTACACGTTTCACAAGAGGCATTGTAACACTCGTTCCGTTGGGGCACTCCGAGCTTGCTTCGCTTCGCTCGTCGTACCCCAACCCCACTCGTGTTACAATAAGCCTTCTTGTGAAACTTGTAAAATAATATACTATTGTGATACTAAATATGATAATTTAACTACTGGTTTCAGGTTATTGTATATTTTACTATTCGAAGAAATGGATTTAGATGAAATATTAGAGGCAAACATAATCAAATCAGATGTTTTTACGAGTTATATGTATAATATTAGCCAGTAATTTTTTTAAAAATAATTTTGCCCAATGAAGTGCTACTTTTTGCTATTTTTTAAGTTTTTTCAAAATTCTCTCTTGATTTGGATCTCGACATGAATAAATACTTATAGGTAAGATAAGCATTTGCTGGATACTTGACGTGAACATTTTTAAAAATAACCAAGAGAATATTAGATATATTCTCCATGATATTTGCAGTAATAATTTAATTAATATGTGATAAGAAAAGTCTTGTACTGCAATAAATATGTTTTATTCTTTTCTAGACCGGTTTCGCTTAAAGTATCATCAGTAGAATTACAACAACCTTCAAGATAAAGAATTATAATAAAATCAAATACTTAAAAGTAATAAAAACTTACATTATCCTCTAGTCTAATGTATAAACATGTGTAGAGTATTCAGAAAATTTTTGTAAATGACAGATGTTTTTTGTAAATAAATAAATAAATAAAATTTGAAAAGTGAGAAATGTTATTTATTTATTTAAATGAAATGATATTTATCTATTTAAATAACATTTCTCAACTTTTCAAATTTTATTTATTTATTTACAAAAACATCTGTCATTTACAAAAATTTTCTGAATACTCTACACATGTTTATACATTAGACTAGAGCATAATGTAAATTTTTATTACTTTTAAGTTTTTAATTTTATTATAACTCTTTATCTTGAAGGTTGTTGTAATTCTACTGATGATGCTTTAAGCGAAACCGGTCTAGAAAAGAATAAAACATATTTATTGCAGTACAAGACTTTTCTTATCACATATTAACCAAGAGAATATCAATATACAATCATTTGTACGCAACATATAAAAAAAATTATTTTCATTCAAAGTTCATTTTTTAAATAGAAAAATCTAGTTTCTTACATGCTTAACAATCCAAAATCAGGCAATTTTTTTTATAGAAATAATTATATGTATTTTAATATTAAATCACTGCTTTAGAAAATTTATTTAAAAGTACATAATTTTGTTATTTTCACCATTTTGGAAACTTAGATGTAAAAAAATAATTTTGTCGCGCTAGAATTTCATTCTGGACCACTATGCGCCGTCACATTCCAAACAGCTCTATTCTGATTGGTTAAAATCCGATGATAAAATCGGCAACGGCGTAAAAGCATCGTAAAAGTTCTCGCATTAACTTCATATCACATTCCCATGCACGTACGTTCAAGAATAGCAGATTGACAAACAAAAGAAACGAAAATGAACTTCCAGGGAAGTGATTTCATATTTTCTCCTAAGAACTTTAAAGTTCTCTCGATGTCAAGAATAGGGGTCCAGGTGATATGAGTTGCGATTGTGAGCTGGCTAAATTTTATCCTCATTCTAAAAGAATCTTATGGGTGGCTACGTGTAGCGTAGATATTTACCTAGGTATTTGTAAACAAATACATAGGGGAAAGTTGCCTCTATTGGACCGGTTCCAAAATTGGACAACTTCAATTCAATTTAAATTAAAACCAACTAGAAGTATCTATCGGTATTAAAAAAAATACTTGCAGAAACGTTGTTTAATACAGTACCGTCTGAGGTATATGTAGTGCTTACTGTTATTGAAGTTTCTAGTTTATTTTTATTTATTCAAAAAGCGGTCCAATTTAGAAGCCGGTCCAATATAGGCAACTTTCCTCTAAATGACCTTAGAAGTGTTATGGCGTTTACGGAACATTGATCGGAGCCACATAGGGGTAGATAAACTGTAACTAACGTTTACGAAAAACTGATCAGAACGGATAAATAGCGATCGGAAACATGAGCGGAGTACAACTGTCAACTGATCAGCGTTGTTCCAAGCAGGAACTTTTGTGTACCAGGTTGGCAGCTCCAAAGGTACCAGATTTAAATATTCAGTACCAAAAGTCTTGAGCAGCTTTTAATTTAAGAAGTACCGGTCAAAATACAATAAAAAACAATGAATAACCACATAAACAATAACCACAAATACCATAAACCACAAAAAAAGTAAAAAGCAGTAGAAATCAGAACTCACTAGAATGGTAGCACAGCGCAAGCGCTTCTGGTCAGAATCACCGATGTAAATTCACCTATTTACTTACATGTTTTTTTACGAATTTATTAAGTAAAAATCATTTAAAAAATAATGTTGCAAAACGTGGATAGGTACCACCAGTTTTAACAGTGAAGTACCAAGGTACCAAGGCAGTTGTGAAAGTACCAAATTTGGCACCAAAGTACCAGTTTGAACAACACTGCAACTGATCACCAACTGGATCGGTAATTTAACAACCGATATTTTCCTGCTTTCACACATCGGCACGCAACACTGATACACCGTGTTGTATAACAGAAGCTTCGACCGTGGCTTCGATTCAATACACACACTTAATCTGCCCAACCAACACCAACGTTCTTTCGTATACTAAATGAAGGTCAAGTTTTATTTTCGTTTGCCTACGCAGCACGTTCGCCGTCTGGCGGATTTGCTATAGAACTAGGACAAAAATTGGCCACCATAGGGACGCATAGGAAGTTATATAAGAAATCCCGAAAAAATTTCGTAAGTGGAGTCCTTTGTTTTGAGTTTTCAAAGAGCTTACAAAATATTAGTTCTGATCATGAACTAATATTTTGTAAGCTCTTTGAAAACTCAAAACAAAGGACTCCACTTATGAATTCTTTTCGGGATTTCAGTCACTTTGATTATAATGTTTTCAAATTAGATCTTCAAGCTGCCAATCTCAGTGATATTTATAAAATGGATAACGTAGATAACATAGTTATTCATCTGAGCAATGTTATTCGAAATCTGTTTGACCTCCATGCGCCAATTAAATGCGGTCGCATTACAAAACCTAAAGCTCCTTGGCTTACGGACAACTTAAAATTTATGATGAAATTGCGTGATGACGCTCACAGTCGCTTTAAATCAACAAAACTTGCTCACCATTTTGAGGACTATAAAGTTTTACGAAATCTAACTAATACTGCTATTAAAAATGAAAAGAAGGCTTACTTAAATTATAGACTGCGTAATGCAAACCGCAATACTATATGGAAGGATCTTAGGGATTTGAATATTTACTCTAAACGAGCTAATACGACAACATGCATACCGACTCATTCATCTGATGTTAATCATATTAATGACTATTTTATAGACACCGTTTCGGGAAGGAATTCTGCTGATGATAATGTTGTTAGTTTCTATAGATCTAATCTGCATCTAAAGGTACCGGAAAAATTCAAATTCTCAACCGTTACTGAAAATGAAGTTAGTAAACTGTTATGTTCTATTACTACAAGTGCAAGTGGGCATGATGGTATTAACATTAGTATGATTAGTTACTGTTGTCCTATTATCGTTCCTTTTTTAACTTATATAATTAACTTCTCTATTCTAAACATGGTTTATCCTGAAGATTGGAAAATAGCTCATGTAATTCCTTTATCTAAAGTCCCTGATTCTACAGATTTTAAAGATCTTAAGGTGCAGATAGACATGCGAGAAAACTTGCGCGAGTTCTGTCCGACACTAATGTCGCTAATGCAAATAGCATGTAAATAGGGTTGCCAGTCGACTCGCTGGAATGTCTGCAAGATCTCGCGCGAGATTCTTTCTTGCAAGTCTAAATAGGCATAACTGTTGTTGCCGAAATATCGAAACAAACTGGAAGTTAAGTAATAAATCGAGAAGCTACAATTATGCCTATTTAGACTTGCAAGAAAGAATCTCGCGCGAGATCTTGCAGACATTCCAGAAAGTCGACTCGTAACCCTATTTACGTGCTATTTGCATTAGCGACATTAGTGTCGGACAGAACTCGCGCAAGTTTTCTCGCATGTCTATCTGCACCTTTAGACCTATAAGATTGTTACCTGCATTATCTAAGCTGCTTGAAAAGATTATGTGTAAACAAATTCCAAATTACTTGGACGCTCACGATTTATTACCAGTTAATCAATCAGGGTTTCGTCAAAACCATGGGTCAACTCTGATGCATATTATAGACGAAATTCTAGAGGCAGCTGATACTGATAAACTTACAGCTCTAATACTTTTACACTACTCCAGAGCCTTTGATACTATAGACCATAAATTACTTTTAGTAAGTTTGCATTTCATTGGATTCAGTGACTCTGCGGAATTTCTTATAGCCAGTTTGCTTAAAGATAGATATCAGATAGTACATCTTGACTATAATTTTTCTAATGCACGTGCCATTAGTACTGGAGTTCCCCAAGGCTCGATATTAGGCCCATTACTATTTGCTACCTATACTAGTAATTTAAATAATTGCGTAAAACATTGTTCCAGCCATTATTACGCAGATGACAGTCAGTTATACTATTCTTTTAAACCTACAGATATTAAAGCAACATCTCAAATTATTAACTCTGATCTTCTAAGCCTATCGCGAGTATCTACTCAACACTGTTTAATTTTAAACCCTAAAGAATCAGTAGTCATGCTCTTTGGAAAAACTTTACAACGTAAATTGCTAACTGAAAAACTTTTTATTAAAATAGACGATGAGCAATTGCCTTGTTCTGGTTCGGCTCGTAACTTAGGACTCATTATAGATGTAGATCTTCGATTCGTAAAGCATATATTTTTTTTTAATCTGTGGTGATTGCCCAACGGGGTCCTAAGTCAAAGACTTGTCAGGACATCAGGAGCGGGAGTGTATTTGAGTGTGTGTAAAGTGTTCCATGGCTTTGTTACTTCCAACCTTCTCGCCGTTTAAGGAGAAGCAGTGTCGAATTTTATCCGCAACACTAAAGGGTATCTGCAGTCGATACCGACCACCCCCGAGAAAAATCCTGAGTGCGTTCGAATCGACGACCATGCGATTGCAAGGCCGGTCCTCTTACCACTGGACCGTTCAGGCGTTTGTAACTGTATTAAAAAAGCCTTTACTAATTTAAAATTAATTTATGCCAATAGATCATTTCTCAGTTCTGCTACCAAAACAATGTTGTGTGAATCCTTAGTCCTCTCGCACTTTACATTTGCTGATACGGTTTATGGTTCATGTTTAGACTCTATAACGTGTAAGAGAAACCAAAGAGTCCAAAATTCTTGCATTCGTTTTATATACGTCTTAATACGTAGGGAGCGTGTTTCTCATAAATTAATCCAAGTGCATTGGTTAAACATGACAAATCGACGTCATCTCCACTTGGCGAGTTTTTATGTTAAACTTATTCAAGATAAAACCCCGCGTTACCTCTACAATAAAATACGATTCAGAACTGATGTGCATAACATTAATATTCGGCATAAAAATGTAATAACTCCTCCTCTTCATAAAACTGCGCTCTTTGAAAGATCTTTCCAATTTAATGTTGCATGTTTATAATGCATTGCCTCATGGTCTAAAAAATTTGAATAAAATTCACTTTAAACGGAAATTCAGCCAGGTTTTACACTTGAAGCAGATTAAAGCTCTATCTGCTTGAATTGAACTTACCTATTTCTGATTAACTTTTAGTGTGTCCTAATCATCAGCGATTTTACTTTTTTTCTCTTTCTGGACGTGTACTTACAAAATCTACTCATTTACATAATTGTTTCTTTAATAGTTACCTATTTAGTTAGTTATTCATTGTCACATTACTCTTAAGTTAAGGTTAAGTGGAAGAACAGTTCAGCGCTGCTGCTACTGAACTTCGCCTTTTGGTCGTTGTTACCAGATTTTTATTACCTACATCTTGTTGTATTTAAATTGGGCCACTAAAGACAATTATTGTTATTATTATATCACCTGATATCTTACACCGTATCTCGGAGGTATAGTTTGTGAACGCAGCCATGTTGGCTATTAAAGTTAGTATAACAATTACCCAGTAGCGACACTTCAATGTCAGTGTCAAATTCGACCGGCCCGTACTATTTGATATCTATAGGCATATGACGTGTAATATATACGCAATCGATGGGCGCATTCAGGGACGCTCAGCGGCTGAGAGGCTAAGTAAGCAACTTCCCTGAATGGACAAGCTGACAGACCGCTGAAAGAAAGGCGCTGAGATATTTACTCAGCGCATAAATTGTAGGCTGAGTTCCTCAGCGCTATCAAAAAAACTGGTGGTGGCATAATTTAAATTTATTGGTCGAGTCTGTATTCAATTTTTCCAGTCGATGATTGGTCAGGTAGTTTATTCTGACCTTTGACTTGACGATTTTGTGCAGATTGACGGGATTGACCGTTTATTTAACTCGCCCATGTAGTAAGTCAAGCATGTGAGACAGTTGCCATTCAGAACTTCGTTCAGGGAATCACTGTATGCTGACACTTAGAAAACGCTGACTAAATTACAGCTTAGCTAAGCGCTGAGCGTCCCTGAATGCGCCCAATGATACGCAAGGATAATAGATATTTGTAAATCAATAGGTATCAAACAAAATGGCGATGACGGTCGAATATAACATTATTTATACTGGAGTGTCGTTATTGAGTAATTCTTATACTGTGATAATCTTTGAATATAGGGGGGAGGAAGGAGCATTTATTATTTTCATCATTAAAAGAACGCTAGACGGAAGTGCCATCATGTAAACCCGTTTTAACGGTCATTTGCGACCACGAATTATTCTATTTTACGGTGTAATAGCAGTTTATTTCGAATTTAGGAATAACGTTTCATTAGTAAGTACTACAATTAGGCACCTACTTTTCTTCCAAAATGTGTTTTTCTTTAGAATAAAGTTATTTACATTATAGGTTATAAATGCAACAACAGACAGTCATAGGCGTAGTTATACGAAAATGTAGTGACAAAAGTTATTACTGCCATTCCCTACATCGCCTAAATCGATTGTAATTTAACGTAAATGTATTTTTATTCAGTCTTTTATATCACTGTCTACACCTATCACAGCAAAATGCTGAATTAAAAACTCGCCCAATGAAGGATAACAGGTACGCTACTGCTAACCGGAAATATTTGTCCGCCATATGCAAAACCCATCGTGGACTAGTTTTATATGCGAAATGCCCCTTCCTCCCCTCTATATTCAAAGGTGATAATACACGCAGGACTGTACAAAATAATTTAAAATACCGTATTTTTATATCACTGGAGGTGAACAATATATCGAATCTTTAATATTACTGAATAAGAGAGATACTCCTTTCTAGTTTAAATTTTAAATATCTTATTTATTTGACTTTTTTCGAATATGATGTACTTATTACTAGGATTCAGTTTTCTTCCATTTACGTTGATAATATGCAGGCTGTTCCGTTTGGAAAAAGCAAGTAATAGAAGATATCTCGAAAATTTCGCGTTCAATTATTTTTCTGTTTTCATATTTGTAATCAGCAGAAAAAGACAAAGAAATTTCCTAATTTGATCGACTCTGCACTTCAAAAATAAGAAAGTTAGCAATAATGCCGACTTACCTTGAAACGGGGAGTATATTGAATTTTTAGACTAGTGACAAAAACGAATAAGAATTTTTTGTCAGAACCTAATCTTGCAATCCAAATTACTCTAGTGTTTCAAGGGACATCTAGGACCCATTTTCTCAGATGAATTCCAAATGGAACTTTCAAACCTTGAAAAATAAAAGTTCTAATGACCTGCCGAAAAGCTTTTCACTTTCAATTCCAATTTTTAAAATAATTAAAAATACGATAACACGTGATAAAAAATCTGAATTTGAGTCATTATTATCGATGATTTGTGTGATAGGATGACATCACACCAAACTAAAGGAAAAAAAATGGGCATAAGTAATGTATAATATAAATATTTTATCTACTTTAAAATCTCAATTTGTATTTACGAGTATATTCCCAAAATTTTGATCGTTTTCATTCTTTGTCTGGAATCTAAAGTGTTTTATACTGCCTTCAAAAAAGAAGACCATAATGACCATAAACAAATATCCTTATACGTTGCAAATTTATTGTGACCATATTATGGAATCAGCATCTCAGAATAAGACAGTAAAAATTTAGAACTAGCAAAAAAGTAAAAAATTGTTGACTAGTAATTATTTCTCCTGGGGATAAAAGACAATGAACTGTAGGATATCTTATGAAGAATCCTCTAAAATTTTATCTATTTACAATTATTCATAAACTAATAAATTAGTTGAAATGTTTGAAAATAATACGTCCTAATTTTCAGTATTCTTTTATTCTATTGGCTACCGGTTTCGGTCTGAGACCATCATCAGGCCAATAACGTCAAAAACGAAATTGTATTAATTAAATTCATAAATCACTGGAGAGGAAGAAAAATGTAATTGTGCTGTCAAAATAGATAGATGTGAAGTGTACTGTATTTTGACAGCACAATTACATGGTCTGAGACCATCATCAGGCCAATAACGTCAAAAACGAAATTGTATTAATTAAATTCATAAATCACTGGAGAGGAAAAAAATGTAATTGTGCTGTCAAAATAGATAGATGTGAAGTGTACTGTATTTTGACAGCACAATTACATTTTTCTTCCTCTTCAGTGATTTATGAATTTAATTAATACAATTTCGTTTTTGACGTTATTGGCCTGATGATGGTCTCAGACCGAAACCGGTAGCCAATAGAATAAAAGAATACTGAAAATTAGGACGTATTATTTTCAAACATTTTAACATTACAATAACTAATTAATGGATATGTCACAACATTAATAAATTAGTATTGAAAATGTCTGTTGCAAACACCGATCTTTAGTTTACAGAAGTCTTTTACGAAATTCATTTTTGGTAAGCTAGAATACGCTGTTTATTAACGTAACAGAAGTAAAACACATTATGTATAAAATTTTAATTTGCAGTATGTGTAGGCGAAGTAAGTAAAGGTTCTTTTAAATAGTTTGCTAGATTTCATTTAAAATTGATGCCGGAGCTCATCTTTCCAAACCTGGAAAAAGATGCACGTTATAATTAAAATTCCACTCAAATAGGGCAACATTTCCAAGCAATTATCTCGCCTAATGAATGTTTTAAATGTCAAAAGTTTTATAACACAAACAGTAGCAACTCTATTTAAATTATCTATTTGCAATTTTCCGTCGATTAACGACGCAAAGCTTCGTAGTTCGGCAGATAGATGAAGAAGAAAATCCGCTACAAAATTCATCTCTGAGATGCGAAACGAGTTTATGAATTCGGTTATTAAATTATGTCCCCTTTTACACTGTTTACTGTACCTAAGCGAATTTATATAGTGAATGAAATTACCGTGGTAATGTAGCGGACGCCGCATAGGAACGACGACGGGGTATTCCAAATTAAATGTCTCGGCAAATAATAAAATAAGAAGCGAGAACCCAACGAAATTCTTACCGAAATCAGTTTAACTTCGGCACGGTGTTTATACGGAATTTCACCCTTCCAACCCCCGGACGTAATATCAAGTAATAAAATTACGTTTCGTCTTAATATAAATTAGGCAGTTTTCTGATTATGTTTTCACGGCGCCAAGATTATAGGAAACCCCATCCAGGATGATCAAAAGAAGAGGTATGGAGATGAACGGTATAAATGAATATCGATTAATCAGACTGGGGGTTGGCTGAATTCAAGATAGCAAATAACACAAAGAGGATTAGAAGAAAAACCGCAGATGTAAGATATAAACAGCTATTGATTAAGGGGGAGATGCGAGTTTTTGATAAGCAGCAGACAAGAAAATTTTATACGAAAAGATAGACGAAAGTGACAGATTAATGAGGTTGCTCTCGCGTTGTAACTTCATAAATTTCAAAAGCGTTTATATGTTATTATTACATGTTCGTTGATGCGAAATGTATTATTTCTAAATAATACAATTTCACTCCCTGCAAAATGTATTCCATGTTTCAAAGCGCAAACATATACTAATTAAATTATTCGTTTGGACGTAAAATATTTTACTATTGATTGCACCGGACACTCTGGAATATTAAAACACCCTTTTATATACTTAACGACAAAAGTATTTTAATGAAAAGTTATTTATCATCAATGCAGAAGCAAAATACATACATAAAATTCCAAATTTAGTCAATTTTCAACAAAATAAGAAATGTTTATTGCAAATCGGTTTTGTCAGGTCAAAAAGCGATCGCAGGATGTCGCTACTTAAACTTTTCATTGTATTTTCATTAAAAAAATAGTAATAATTTGGTACGAAATCGATACAGAGGATAATGCAACTAAAGTGTGGAAGTTCTCTAAAAGTTTTGTTAAAGTTTCTTCATTGGAAATACATTAAAGTTCCTTAACATTTGTATAATTTGTAATTTCGTCTACATTATATTTGGAGAAATGTTGCTCCAAAAAATTAAACTTCATTTCTACTCGTTTACTACTACATACTTAAATTTTGAAAATGCTATTCTAAGTTGTTGTTTTTTTTTTATTGGAAACAACAATCTTCTCCTTCCCGATCGTTCGCATTTTTTTATACATCATTTATTTGAAAACATTTCAATTAATTTTGTATTTCTCATTTTTCTTCATTTCATGCGATCTTGGTAATAAAGCATTCGCTTCAAATATTGCAGACGTAAATTTCATTTTAAATAAAATTTTTCGTAGTATCTCAGATGAGAATATACATGAAAATCATTCATGATTAAAAACCTGGCAGTTTCATTAAACTTTTTATTTATACAAAACCTCTGTACACAAGTGAGGTGAATTATTAATATTTTTGCATGGTACTGCTCATCCTTTCATAAATTTATTTCCACACTTGGGTCGGTCCTCAACGTCTACCATCAATTCACAAAGTCGATTTTCTGTGAAACTAATTGAATAATCACTGCAGATTGTCTTTCGATAATTGCGCTGCAAAGTAAACCTTTGCGATTCATTCAGGTGCTGCGTTGAAAGGACAATTAAGTTTAAACGCAAATTAAATTTAGGAAATCGCTTAACACTTGAACGGAGACCTTTGGAAACAATGAGAAATAGGAAAATCGTGTTTATCCCCGACGTAATCGCACGAAAGAGCGACGAAGGAAGTTCTTGAATAATCCTTCAGCCGGGCATACGTAATCCATTTCGTTGAACCATCACGTTAGAAGATACACTGAATGAAATATTTAATGCAATGCTTCGAAAAAGGACCAAATAAATCATGAGATTAACTCACAAAGTCCGTTACATGTATTTTCACTGCATTTTGGCATTAATTATTAATTTTTTTTTCTTTTATGGAAGGTTTTAAATTTAATTAATTAAAATTGTAATTATATTAAACCAGCTCTATATATTTTTTAGTTTTTATAAGAATTTTGTTAAATGCCTCTTCGAATATTTTCTATTCGTTTTATATTAACGATTGCTGCATGCAACTTTTCCAAGTTCAAATCAAGGGAACCAAACTCAAGCCAATTGCCCATATGTTACAATTTATAAAAATACTCAGTACCCATTTCCAATAATAGCTGTAACAATTCACTTACATTGAATATTTTGATGAGGTATGATAGCTTGATGAGGTAGCTGATTCTTTTTTCTTACTAACAATTAAAATATTCTATTTCGATTGTAGTGATTTATTTTCACTCCATAGAGCATGAGATATATTATTTATATTCATCTTGAGTTTGTGTTTAGCAAAGACACAGTCCGATGTGTTTAAAGACTACAAGGAATTCAGGAAGTAATTACGAGACCCTCTAGTACGCTGTATTGACCATGTTTGACCATCTACTTCAGAAATTGCAAAAAAAAGGGTGAAACGTTTAGTTTACCAACAACAGTATGTCCTTACATTTTTATTTTAGATGAAGTCTTATACAGTGCCTTTCATAAAGTTCGTAACACATGGGAAACATTTATATTATTAATTTGGTAATAAAAAGTACTTCCTAATTGTGTACAAATTTAATCTAGCTACCGGTTTCGATAAGTTATCTTATCTTTATCAGGCAACTAACGTCTAAATGTTAAGTATTCTAAGGGCCAGTTTACAGAAAATTTAATTGCAATCAAATTTTAATGACGTTGTTAATTTGACAGTTCGCAACGTAATTTTTATGGCAACTTAATCGTGATTACTTTAATTCGAAATTAAATATTTGATTTGCTTTCTGTAAACCTGTTCAGGGTTAGTGCACTAGATTGTCAAACTCAAATAAATTCGTTTATTGGCGAATCAAGAAAACCAAATAAATAAGATATGTAATTATCACAATTTATTACCAAAATGGTTTTGAGCACAGAATAAAATACATTTTTAGTAATGGCTTATTTTCGAAGCGGAATACAAAATAAAAATGGGCACATTCAGCAGACCCGAAAGTTGTACAACTTGTTACAGTTCATTTCTTTCATTCCTGTTCTGAATACCCCCTGTATATGCATTGCCACCGCCCAGCCTTCATTTCTGTTCCGAACACGCCCTGTATATGCGAAATTCGACGTGTCGGATCATTCTCGGACCGCGTCGTTGGCCACGTACAGGTCAGTGTAGGAATACCCGTATTTCGCCGACGTAATTTTCTTAAACTTTCGTTTTAGCATATTTCTATTAACAGGACCTTCATTTATTTAAACAAATTCATTTTTATATATGTAATCCTCATAATTGAGTTCAAAATCGCGTGTATGTGAGGAATTGAACGACCCGCAATTATAACGAGTTCTACTTCTGGACGCGTATTATGCGTGACCTTTGTCCTTTCAGCCGATTGGTTCCCGCTGTTACTAAAGAAAGTTCCCCGGAGGTGAGGAATAGACGGTGTCTCGCTTATTTATAATCCTTCCTTGTTTGTCAAACGAGAAATGTTGCGCTATCATTGTCAGAACGAAACTTGCCCGTCTCTTGGGTCACACTCTCTTTTCGTAAATATTTTTATTTATGCGTGCCATTACATCGAAGGATCGATGTTGGTGCATATCTACGGCTAATTGCCGACTCTGATTAGACCCAGCTGTAAGACAGGAAAACCGCGTATCCCGTGGGTGTCACAGCTTCGGTAATAGACCGAGGTAAGTTCCATACGCAGCAACTCTCGGTTTGACTTATGTGTTCGTTTTATTTCATTTCTTATAGGCTTTTAGCGTGAGCTTTTAGCGTGAGCTTTTAGCGTGAGCTTTTAGCGTGAGCTTTTATCGTAAGCTTCTATCGTGAGCTTTTATCGTGAGCTTTTATCGTGAGCTTCTAGCAAAAGCTATCATCAATCCTAGGCTTTAATCTGGGACCTACATCAAGAGGTATTTCTCGTTGGGTGCATCGCGAATTACGGCGGTGAAGGCTCCCTCCCTCGCCCCTCTACGCGGAAGCCGGCACATTACAAAGTGCCGCGGCGACATCGCCGCAAAGACACCGACAAACGAGCCGGACATCAAAGGGATAAAGGTCTGAGCGTTATAATTTCTTTTCGTAGTTTTGAGCGATATTTCGCGGATTTTATTTCGGATCCATTACTTTGATTTTGTCGCAATAAAACTTGCAATTTATTGCATAACGGCCGGTGTAATTTGAATGTGATATAACCCGACGAGCGCTGACGCGTGCAAATAACCGGAGATTGCATTCTTTTGTATTTTGTTGCATTAGTGATGATTTGGATTATTTTAATATAGTTATGCTGTGATTTCGAGTTCGAAAAGTTAGGTAATAACGTATTATGTCTATGGTCTTGTTGTTGTGCTTAGATCTGATCGACTTACGTTGAATTTGTTTTATCTGTTTATCTTTTTTGTGTTTCTAGTAATAAAAGTGTTCATGTTTTGGACGTAACGTGTTTTCTTAATTTTTCACGCGTTCCCTTTCACAAAAAAAATTAAGTGGCGCCTGTTTTTGGTTTGGCCTTCGCGTTTTGGTTAGAGAACCCCCCGTCCCACTGTGCTGGCTGGCAACATTGGAGTAAAGTTTCGCTCCAATGTAAAACTTCTGCCTATCTACGCAGGTAGGTAGCAAACTGTTGACCAAATTTCTGCTGAATGCGACCTCTCATAAGTTGATGAGTTGGAGGGGTCGCCATTTTTTGTAACGTAACTTCTCCGCTACCTGACTGGAACATGTTATGATGAGTGAACTTCATTCAGCAGAAATGAGTGCTCAGTCTCAACTGTTGTTGAACTGTTACTGATATGTTCTGCTGAATCAGCCCACAGTATATTGAATTTATTGCAGCATCATGCCTATGACGATTTCATTGAAATATACCTGAACAACAAATTGAGTTCGTCTTTTTTCATAACACTGTTTTAGAATAGCTGAAGTCCTCCATTTACAACGAACACGAATCGATTCAAATTCACTTAAAATCGTTGATTGCATTCCATTTACAGTTATTCAGTTGGCGACCAGTGGCCTCGCACTACCGTACCGAATCAAGCTGGTTTTCTAAATCAGTTATCAGTTTTCGCTGATTTCATACGTATTTTTGAGGTTGTAAGTTGGTATATAGCGTCTTCGATTAGTCACTTTAATAGCGCACTCAAGAGTATGTTCATTAGGGTCAGGTCGAAAAACTAAATTTTGAGATAGTCTTACCTAATAGCAAATTATGTTTGTCTTTTAGTGATGCATATTACAGGACCTACGAAATATTTTTGAATTTAATTAATATTTAGTTGCGCCTTACGTTTGAATTTTTGAAATTATACAAGAAAGGCCATATAGTATACCATGAAAAGTTCGTATTTGCAATAATAATAATAATAACAGAGTTATGATCAAAATTCTATACTAAAAGGGCAAGAGAAGGTGGATAAAATTAAAACTCGAATCTCGCAGCAACGCTTAAATTCGATAGCACGAAAGATTTCAATATTGAATGATTTTCATTAATCTTTTTCTTGTAGAATCGATACACTCAGATAAAATTAAGTGTAATCAACAACCTATAGTGTCTAAATACAATAATTTGCTAGAATTATGACTAAAAATACATTTTGTTAGAATGTTATTTTATGTGATCTTAAAATTAAAATGCCGTTTTAAATCCTTCAAAAACAAATATCATCTCGTTTCTTGATCTGTGTATACTAAGACAAATACCACTAATCTGAAAATATTACTTCAGATAGGATGCTTTCTACACAGTAAAAAATATTTTGTTAAATTAACTATTAGACGACGAAAATGTAAACGTTAAATAACACATCTCAAAGGATTCGGTACTGCTTACGCAAAGGGGGCTTGAAGATTTGCTCTAATATTCAATTAAATTTGGACTTCTTATTTTCTTATTTCAATAATGTGGTGTTCAGAATACGTATTAAACAATTTGGATGAATTGTGCAGCAGGCAACTGAAGAGCCAATTGCAAATATCGGACAACCTAAAACGTTAATAATGTCTTCAATAACTTATCTCAAAGGATTCGGTGCTGCTTACGCAAAGGGGGCTAACATTTCCAGGTCTTGAATAATAATAATCTGTTGAAACAGTTTTCATCATCAATGTAAACATCAACTCTAACCTATAGCTACGTATTCCCGCAAAATTAACCAACTTTCAGGTAATGCCAATTCCTCAGTTTTCCCAACATACTAAATTTGCTTCAATCATTAAAAGTCACTCGGTATATTCAACACACGAAAAATGTAATTTTGCATCCTAGTGTAGTAAATATACCCACTATCGGTGCAAGATCTGTATTTCTTTTTTGTAATTTACACAAATTAACATAAAACCTTTATTATGTTAACAATAGAATACTATAAAATTATATATGTCCAAGACGGTGTTTTAACTTCTTGTAAAACTAAAAAAAATACGATTTTAATCTAATTCAAACTGATTGTTGTAGTAACATTTGCAACGTTTTAATTTATTAAGACAACTCTACAGACTCTTGTAAACTTTACTAAAAATTGTAGTGGACCTGTCGGAACTATCTTATCTTGTCACATTAACTAAATATTTTTTACTGTGTACAAGAAATCAGAATTTTAGCAAAATATTGTATTTAGACGCTGTAGGTTGTTGAAGTCACTTAATTTTATCTGATTGTGAGTGCATCGAATCTAGAATAATAATAATAATAATAATAACAGGTCTTTATTATTAAATTCAAATTTACAATAAGTGAAATAAAGCATCCGCAATAAAAGGGCGAACTTCAGCATAGCTGTTCTTAACACTTAACCCAAAATTACTAAGGCAATAAACAATTTTGAAATAATGACGACAACATGTACTCATATATGTTAATTAGTACATCTTTTGATACTTTTTTTGTTGTTGTTTAAGTGTTCCAAAGACATACATTTCATGGCTGCACTCGGGATAGTATTATATAATTTTGTTGCATTATTTGAAAAAGACCGCTGGTAGAGAGCCGTGGAGTGCACAGAAGCTCGTAATAATTCAGAATATCTGGTGAGACGTGGATGAACTTCACAGGATTTTTGCAATTTATTAAAAAGATACCAGGGAGCTTTGGACCTCAAAACTTTATGCGTTAACGTGAGTAGGTGGTATTGCCATCTTTGTTTGATAGTGAGCCATCCAGACTGACGTATCCATCCAGTGACA
This sequence comes from Dorcus hopei, assembly GCA_033060865.1. NCBI lineage: Eukaryota > Metazoa > Arthropoda > Insecta > Coleoptera > Lucanidae > Dorcus > Dorcus hopei. The sequence continues at coordinate 25,895,361 of CM065425.1, forward strand.
TGATCCAACTTTCGTAGATTATATGAAAACCGAATACAGTTATTTTGAATTTTTTGAAGTCGATATAAATCTTGGTTAGTTAGTGCTGGACCAAACACAACATCACAGTATGATAATCATAAGTTTAACTTTTTGACTTAGTAAGTCTTTATTCATTTAGATGTGCTTCAGAACATTACAAAAAAATTGAGTCAAATTACTAACATGCTTTTTAAATCTTAATTCCGAATCAATAATTAACCCAAGATTTCTAGATTCATCGGTAACTTGTAATTTATGATTATTAATTGTAATATTAATCAAAGTTTTAGATCCCTCTGTTTTTCTCTACCAAAAATCATTAGTGAAGATTTTGATGAATTTAAATGTAAATCATGAGAATTTGATAATTCGATTAGTTTTCGTAAGTCGATATTTATATAATTATTACATTGTTGCAGCTCCGTAAATGGAAAAGAACAATACAGCTGAGTGTCATCAGCGTATTGATGCAACTTACATATATTGAGGTGTTCATTAAAGTCACTAGTGTAAATTGAGAATAAGAAAGGTCCGAGTATAGAACCTTCGGGACCCCTTGCTTCAATTGTATATAATTAGACATTTCATTATTGATTATGACTCTTTGATATCTATTTGTTAAAAAAAAAACTACCTATAAGTTGAACTGCACAAGAATCAAAGCCATAATAACGAAGTTTATTTAACAAAACATGGTGTTGCAGAGTGTCGAAGGCTTTGCTGTAATCTAATAAGACAAGCACTGTTATCATCTATTGCACGCATTAAATCATCAGTAATTGCTAATAGGGCTGAAGCAGTACTGTGTCCGGGCCTAAAACCAGACTGAGTTACCGGAAATATATCAAACTCTGTAATAAATTTCGTTATTTGCCGGCTAATAATATTCTCTAAAATTTTTGAAAACACTGTGAGAATGCTGATGGGTCTGTATATGCTGATATTTGAGTGAGTTCTTTGATTTTAGCTGTAGGGCGAACAAGAGCTGTTTTCCAAGCAGTAGGAAATTTAGCAGTAGCTAAGGAAAAATTAAGCAAATAAGTAAGATACGGAGTTAAAGTTGGTACCATCAATTCAAGCATGCTCAATGAAATAATATCACAACCAACCGCATTCGATTTTAAGCCACGAATTATTTTCTCAACATCCTCCTCAGTAACAAATTTGAAATTAAATGTGTTATCCATTACTTGGGGTAAGTATTACTTGAATCATAATTCAATGATGCATTCCGTAAATTTGGAGCATTGGCAAGAATTGAAGTAATGAAGTAATCATTTAATTCATCCGGAGTAAATAAAATTTCTTTCGAGGAATCAGATTTTCTTTTGCAGACGTTGAAAGAATATAAATAGTTCCACATTCCTTTTATATCATGCTTACGGGATGCAGATTCAATGAGAGCTTTCTTTTCACGCCTGATCGCTCCAGTTACATAATTCCGCAACTGCTTGTAGGCCATCCAATCAACAGACGATCTTATGCGTTTAAATTTAAAGAATGCATCATTTCGCAACCGTATCATCATTTTAATAGTCTCGGTTAACCAAGGTGCAAATGGTTTTGTAATTTTTACTGTTCTGAGAGGTGCATGGACATCAAAAATAAATGTAATTAAGAAATTCAACCATATCATCAACACCCGTCATGGTATAAATCAATTCCCAGTGCACTGCTGTTAAATCATTTTTAAATGCATCATAGTTGAAATACTTAAAATCCCGATATGTATGATATTTCGGAGATATCTTTCTAGTTTCATAATGTAATTGACAGGATGTAAGGTGGTGATCCGACACATTATCCATGCAAATGACTTCCGTACCATCACTTAACACACCATCCGATGACACAATAACATCTAACAAGGATTGTGAGGTCAGTGTAATTCTTGTTGACTCCTCAATCAATTGTACTAAACCATATGTATCTAATGAATTATTAAATTTGTCAATAGCACGACCCACAGACAAGAAGAAAAAGATTAATAACTTTTGAATTATCGCAATTTTCCATTTTCGCGAATTTTAATTTTTCAAATTTTCAGCCATATTTTAAATGACTGGTTCGATGGAATTATGTTGTTTTTTATTTTGATTGATGCACGAACCAGCTGTAGTAAATTTTTTTGGCAAAAGTCAATGATAAAAAAATGTTCCCATTTGTTATGAACTTTATGAAAGTCACTGTATATGTATACACATATTTCCGCAGAACATTTTATTTCTAATTGGAGATTGTGACTGCTTCACAGGATTCAACAAAAGAATGCAATGTAAATGATAAAGCTGCGATGGGACACAAGAAAACTTATAAGTAGCGATGCAGTTGACAACAAAGATATTATTACAATAACACAGAGAGACGCAACTAAAATAAAAATAAGAGACAAAGTTAATCCTAAAGATTTTTCAGTAGGAATTTCCAATATTAAAAATTTGAAGAAAGATGGCATGTGGTAGCATATAAAATGTAAGTAAAAAGAATTCAGATTAGAGTAGACGGTGCAATATCTGTGATTAACTGAATTAATTAATGTAATACATTCATGAACTGTCAAATTTATTGACTTTTTATTTAATCACAGACATATATTTTTTTGGCACCGCCTACTCTAATCTGATTTTTATTTGCTCATAGTTTATAATACTCCATTACAATAATTACGAAACGGAAAGAGAAATCGAACAGTTGTAAGAAGTGCAAAAATTTCAAATTTTTGAAGTTGTCACTTTCAACAGTTACATAAATATTTATCAGTCATAGCAAACTTAGTAAATTATGTTTATTTTTCAGAAGATTTTTGCCATTTTAAAAGAAAATGACTGCGAAATTTAAATGTATTAAGTGTATTTTAGAATTCTGAACAATATTTTCCTCTACCGCTTTGCTCTAAAATTTACGAGAAAGTCAATAATTGCATTTATTTAGTTTTACATGCTATTTTGCTATATCTGAAAAACGAATCAACACGGTGTATAAGAAATGATGAGAAAAAATTATATTACTTATTTCATCATTTTCCCTCGCAAGACGCAATGTTGAAGGAAAACCTTATCGTAAATAATCGTTAAAACTGAATTTAGTGAAGAAGGCAATTACGGAAACAACCGGATTTTAAAATCGAAAAATCAAGCTGAGATTTATCACTAACAATTGCGAAAATCAGCGCGAAATATCCGGCTTTTCTCACTAGGAAGTGCGCGATTTTCCACCATGACACGCTTCGTGTGATCACGCGAGACAATTCTATTCCCTGTAGCTGAAAGTATCTGAATGTTACTAAAGTCGAAATTGTTCGTTACACTTTTTCTTGTCTCTAAAGGAAAAGCATGATTACAACAAAGAAAACATTAAATGCTAATGTCTTTATTCATTCGATTAAAAAAAAGCTTTTGACGCAAACAGGGAGAACCTCGATCTCTCTTACACCTTTACTTTCATATAAATTCTCTACTCGATTCCCTATACATGAAATGGTTTGTTTTTAAAATCATTTGTCATTTTAATGCTAGATTTATTCAAGGGGTGTCCTCCAAGTTCGTTCGGACGCCGGATTTCACTTAAAGCAAACTACCTAAAACTGCAGATAAATCCAATTTCGAGTTATTTCTTTAAGCCGCTTTGGATAGTTTTCCAATAATTAACTCATCTAGCGAAGATGTATCTGTTCAAAATATCCCCGGGGAAGCTTCATTACTTTCAGGATGTTCTGATACTCATTCCCTTTCGTTTATTTTTTAAACATCGGTAAAGTAAACAAGTCGTTCGTTATATCAAGCATATCGGCCTAATACCGTTATATACTATAACATAAAAATCTGATCTTGAAGATTCCTTATTTTTAACAGTATTCTTTATTGTTAGAATCTTCTAAGAATTATATTTTTATTCTGAAAATGCACTCCTTCATTTTAAACACGTAAGCATGTAATACTGATAACCCCCTTATTCTGTAACTCATAACGACATCGTTAAATAACGACAATATTTAAGTGACATACAGTTTGTTAAACGGATGTTTTTACGCACGTCATTGACAAACGGCACTATTAAAACCAATTTTTATATATAACTATTGTATCTAAGTACCATCGTAATCAGAAAAACCGACTACACTCGAAATTTTAGTCACTTGAAGCGTGCTTTAAAATGAACTTCTGTTATTTTGACATTAATATTATTTCGACAAAACAAATAAAAATACCCCAATTAAAAGCAAATCAGAAAGCAATAATTCGAACGCGACTGCAAGACAAAATCAGTAGTCGAGCAATTGCAACTGAATTTGCTGTTAGTATTAGCAATCATAGAGAATATTTATTTCTTTGAAATCGAATGAGATGGATGAGATTTTATAGGTTGACAAATACATGACAAATGGTGTCAAACCTAATGTTACACAACTAAATTTTTTGAAAATGGAAGTGTCGATTTCACTTCGCATCTGTGCTTCGCATGTAGTCGATTTTTATGATCACGAAGGTATATCACTCGTTCAGATTGTCTTTATAACCTGTGAGCAAATAAAAATCAGATTAGAGCAGGCGGTGCAAAGAAAATGTATGTCTGTGATTAAATAAAAAGTCAATAAATTTGACAGTCCATGAATGTATTACATTAATTAATTCAGTTAATCACAGACATACATTTTCTTTGCACCGCCTACTCTAATCTGATTTTTATTTGCTCACTTTTTACAAATGTTCGTAAAGTAAAACTTACGACTTATTACCTACTTTGCTTGAGAGTACTGATGTGTTTCTTTCGGAAAAAATCAATGACTTGCGTAAAAAGATCCATTTAACAAACTGTAATTTACCAATCAGTACTTATTAGATATAATGCATTTCTATGAACTGATTGGTCAAAACAGAGCCAGTGCTACCGGCACTGATAAACGTGCATTCGCACGGAGCGGCAAACTTTTAAAGGGCGGCAAAATTTGGTCTAATTTTTTAAAATTATTAGAAATGCGTAAAACAAATTGGGAAATTCTGGGAAATCTATTTATATCAGAGACAAATTGCAAATCAATTTGCTTGGGGAATCCACTTCAATCAAAACCGATTTGCAACGAAATTTTAAAAACTTTCAATATGGTTTGACAACACGTTTGTCCGCCTTGTATAGGATTACTTATTAAGTAGCAAACTGGCTGCAATTTTTCAATTCTAATGCAATGTCAAGGTCAAAAAGGGATCGCAGGATATCGCGATTTAAAGTTTTCATTACTATTACACCGCAATTGACAGGTCGGTTTGGTTTGCAGTGGAATTTTCGATCCACGCTTCTGCTGACGAGGCCCCAAATAGGGCCGTAACAGCTGTACAGAGGATGTTCGAAGAATACACTGCAATCAAAACGCTTTTTATTCCATATTTATAAATAAAGCTGGTTCTTGTCCGATGAAAATTGTATCACAAACTCTTTTAAACGGACACTAAATGGCGCACAAACACTTAACGTTTCGCAGTCGTTCGACAGCTTCGTCAGAAGTGAAAAATATAAACATGTCCAAATTTTGACATAAAAGAGTTTGTGATACATATTTATAAATATCACGACTTACTAGATTTTACGCGACAGCGTGTCTATATCCGGTCTGCGCAAGTGTTTCTCCGCTGACACCACTTACCTAAAAAATCGGAAGTGAATTATATCCAGAACATCATTTCACAGCGTCATTTTCAATTAATGTCAAGCTCACGCAGTTTAAGGCAAGTACAGTTGTGTTTTCTTGCTCAAATATACTTTCTTTGTGCTTTTTTCTTTCGTTATTTATGGTGTTTCTTATTTAGGTAACTAAATAACCTGGGTAATTAAGTATTACCCAGGTTAAAATGAAATATTACCCAGGTTAAAAGCTCTGTCTCGTGAAATCTAGTAGATCGTGATAAATATAATACCTAATAAGATTGTGCCTATTTTCTGTTAAATCTAGTGTGCGTGTGTAATATGCACGCACACGGATAAATGCTTCGTAAGTGCGTTAACCTTCCAATTAACAATAATAATGAACAAGAAGAACATTCCTCAAACTAAACACGCTAAAACACGTACATTTTAAGTTAGTATATAGAATTTGTAACACATCTTTACCAATGGAAACGAAAATATGCATTACAAAAAATCTATACTCGATAGAAGAAAATGGACAGATATAAAATTAGCAGAAAAAATACTATAAGAATCATCTATTCTATTCAAATTAACAGAGAAAAAGTTGCATTTTGTGGACCAGTGTTGTTAGAGTAATTAAAAAAAAATTATTTAACTGAAAATTGTAACCAATATTTTGTAGTGCTCTGACACAGCCCTCTCTACATACTAGCCGTGCTGAGAAATGTGGCAACAGCGCATCAGCTGGCCGCGAGAGGTATACTACAAAGAATAAATTCGAATTTTCACGATTGCTGCTGATTTTAATGAGCTATTATCTAACAACACTGAAAAATTAGAAGAAAAATGTTTTATTACATATTATGCAATTATGCATCTAATAGGTAATAATGTGCCGATTTGAGGCCGGTTTTTTCATCTATCCGTTAAAGTTATTCGGAGAATAACTTGGATTCTTTTGAATGGTTGATTGATAGAGGAATATGATGATCAAAAGAATGATGTAATTTCCTTTTTGAAAAGGACAGCTGGCAAATTGTTTGTATTTCCGAATGTAAAAGATGAGGGTACAGTTGAAAGGAAAGAAATTATAATGGTGGACCCAGAATTTATTTCTGTTAGAGCGGCCAAATTGTTTCATTTTGAAATAGATTTGTCATTGCTTCACTTCAATAACAGTTATATTTGTAACTACAGTTAAACATAAACAAATTTTATATTTATGTAATTCCAACAGTCCCAGTACGGACCTATAAAAAATTATTCAATTTCTTTATACAGGTTGAATTTTAAAACTAGGTGGATATAAGTAAATTCGGACGAAGTCGTATAGGAGTAGAGGGGGTTCTAGCGTGTATCAGCTAACGCCTTCAGTTCGAAGCATGCAGTTTTTAGAGCTGTTTTTTAGCTACATTATTATATTACAAACAATAATAATTGCATCACAAAATCTTCTAAGCGGACACTAAATCGCGCAACAATACACTTTACGTTTCGCAGTCGAACGACTGCGAAACGTAAAGTGTATTGTTGCGCGATTTAGTGTCCGCTTAGAAGATTTTGTGATACAAATTTCATCGGACAAGAACCAACTGTAAATAATAATAATTGCGTTATGCAAATGTATTGCGGCAATTAGAACAACATTTTACATGAATTATTGAAATCCTAGTTAAAATAAAATTATTAAATACGCGCTTATCGTTTCGCTTCCCAATGCGAGACAAGGCCGGCCGTTCGAATACATCCGGGGTACGCGTCGCCAACTTACTTGCTTCACTCAAGCTGTATACCAACGCATGGTCTATGATGAGTCACCTGGTACAAAGTGGGTCAGTGTCCTTCCTTAACTCAATTGTTCAAAGATTTAATTTTAATACCAAAATGGATGACTAATAATGTAATTAGTCAAATAAAATTCCGATTTCGGAATTCAATTTTTGTTAACTCAGTAACATGCTTTTAAAAATTTATGTCCCTTCTACTTCCTCTACTATCACAACATGAATATCACTAATGGCCGTATTCACCATTCCTCAGTTACATGTTTAAAGGTCAGTTAAGCTGTTAACAGGCTGTTGAATGTATTCACCAGGCACTGTTAAGGGCTAATGTTGTGTCAAACTCACTCTTTTAAGTTAATTATGCATTATTTGGCAGTTAATAAAATTTATCGCTTTGTTATAAGTTGAGAGATGCGAAAATTAGTTATCGCAGTAGCGCCGAGCGCGGTCCTTATTCGAGCCGTGTAGACTTCGCAGTATTGCTGATATATTGAAGAGGATCGTTTGAGTTTAAAATTACACTTGCAGGCACATAAAAAGCTATTGTTTTTTTAGGTGTATAATTTTGTTAACTGCAAAACAAACAAATCTTACCCGAGAAAATTTAAAAACACTACTTACTTAGGTATACAAGTACATAGTTTACTTCTGTTAGAGTCGGATACCTAAAAATAATTTTCAACTCTTTTCGCACAATTTTTTTATAAGCAGTCAAATTCTCGCAAAATTTCACTGCAGTGATTCATTCTTCAAGACGAATAATAAAGCAGAATAATAGAAGAAAGCATACCTGTGCATTGAAAATCAACGACAATAATTAATTAAAGAGACATTTTAAATAAATGAAAAATAAAATTCATACTTTCAGCGTAAAACTGAACCGTGCGATATTTTTCAGTCGCGGTTAGTAGCCACGTTGTTGCATCGAACGCACTGTTCGAGCGTACGGCCATAGCTTACGCCACTGGACAAACATGCGATCTCGATTTGTCATTCTGGTGGGAGGTGTTCCGTGACGTTTCAACAATTTTAGCATCCCTTTAGTTATAAGTAATTACACTTGTGTAGCACAACAAATATAGTTAATTTAAATTAAATTTACTTTTGACTTAACAGAGATTTAAATTTTAGCGGTAGCTTAGTAAACTGACTGTTAATTTGTCAATGGTGAATACGGCCGTAACAGTTTTAAACCGGAACATTAAAAACACCTATCTACTATTGTTAGACAACAAAAGAAGGTAGGTGTTTTATAATTTTTTTAATATTTGTAAATTTTGTAATTACTTTGTACGTGAATGATCACTTTGTAATTTGTCTATGGGGGCTCCCAAAAAGATTTTGCACGGGAGGGCAAAACTTCTAGCGCCGGCAATCGCCGACAATCGTTAAGTAACATATTTTTACCAATCAGTACTTAGATACAACGCATTTCCATGTACCTATTGACTGGTCAAAAATATTTCACTTAACGATTGTCGTTATAAGTTATAGAATGAGGTTAATTATTAGAAAATTAAGAGGACTAAGAAAATATTTTTTTTACTACTATTAATTGTTTTACATTTGATTATTTTTCGACCTTGAAACCTTTTTATTTTGGATCAATTAGTATGATTTTTAATTCCTTTTAGGTAATTTGTAGAAAGCATTGCCTGCATCATGGCCTGCATTATCGTCGAATCCAATTAAATGTTAAATTAATTTGTCATTCAAATCAACTCAAAAAGTAACAACATTTTTGCGCTCGCGTCGCATCTTTTGGTGTCATCGAAACGCCAGCATCGTTTATAACGTATTATAAAGGTAAACGAAATACATTTTTCAGAAATTTATGAAGTTATAAACATAGATATAAATCTGCAAGTTATGAACACTTCAAAATAAATGGCTGAGTAAGTGGTAGTCGAAAAAATGTTTTATGTACCACGGCAGCAAAGTGTCTTTGTCACCTTGGTACATAAATAACTATTTTCGTGGATAATGCTCCATTATAAATTCATTTCGGCGAAATCACTAAAAATAAAATTAACATGAAAGATGTAAGCATTTAAGTAGAAGTTTGAATAAGAACACCTAGTGAGAACGCATTATTATTAGTGAACGGAATTTTATATTTTGTTCGATTACAATAAATGCAAACGAAGCGGTACACAGGAAAAATCGCTTTAGGAAAAAATACAACAGGGTTGTAGAAGCGAGTTTGTATGACCAAATGTTACAAATTATTAAATTCTATTTAGATTTTTATCAATTTAGAAAATATACCGGCTGTTTCAAATTGCGTGTGCACTGAAGGGATCTTCTAAACTGTAAGAGATACAAATTTGGTTAAATGGAAGATAAGTTGCACGAATCAATGCCTAATTCGAATTCATTCACAGAATGAATTTTTTCTTATTTCTTCTTGAGATATTGATCAAAATGTAAAAATGTCGATTTTCTTTTTTCCTCTGTATCTCTCGTATTATAAATAATTTTGAAATTCTGATTTAACTTTCTACTGGCACTTTTTTATTCTGCTTCGAATAGAAGGGGCAGAATTTAAGTCAAACGTTTCGTCTTTCCACGACCATCATCAGTTTCGATTTTTTTAAATACAACGTATATCTTTTAATTATTCTATTCGATAGCATTTTTTCTGCTGATTGCAGTGATGTATAACAATTAATACTTTTTTCAAGTAAAGTTAAAATATGATAAAAAAAAACTTGATACAGCTTCGTCATGATTTATTTAATAAGTAAATTTATTCCTTAGTACTTTTTTTACTTACTGAATATTAATAAGTAACATTCAAATGTCGGAAGAGGAAAAATCAATAAAATAAGTCAATCAATCAATAAAAAATCAAAGGGCTAAGATCTAGTGATCTTGGAGGCCACGCGACAGGTCCATTTGTACCTATCCATATATCAGGAAAAGTCTGGTTCAAATAATTTGTTGTTATTTCAGCATTATGTGCTGGTGCTCCATCATTTTGAAATCACAATTCCCTAATATGATTTAAAGGAATGTAATCTAAAATATTTTCCAATGTTGTCCTTAAAAATTCAATGTAACGTTCAGCTGTTACATGATTTTTGTAAATGATCGGACCAATAATTCTATTATGCCAAATACCACACCAAACATTTAAGCTGAATTGTATCTGTGGTCGCACTTGTCGAAATCTTTTTTGATTCTCCCTGGACCAATATCTATGCATATTTCTATTAAATATTCCCTTGTTTGTAAAATTAGCCTCGTCAACAACTAACTCGTATAACAAATTCTTTTAACGGATACTACAAATGTGCACTATCAGTGTCCGTTAAAAGAATTTGTTAATAACTCTTCTGAGACAAATATTAAATAATTCATTGAAATTTACACTATAGCTAAGAAAATGAACTAAATATTTGAAATTATGTATTAACTAAAATTTTCATATAAAAATCTGTATTATTTAAGCTTCAAATTAATATCAACAATTAAGTGTGATATACCATTACAATCAGGAGAAAAAATGCCAACAAATACGATAATAAAAAGCTATACGTTGTATTTAAAAAATCTAAACTGAGGATGGTCGCGGAGAGACGAAACGTGTGACCACAATTCTACTGCCCCTACTTGAAGCAGAATCCAAAAGTGCCTGTAGAAAGTTAAGACAGAATTTCTAAATTATTTTTAATAAGGGAGTTACAGAGGAAAAAAGAAAATCGATATTTTTACACTTTCACCAGTACCTCAAGAACAATTAAGAGAAAATTGATTCTGTTAATGGATATGAATTAAGCAATGACTGGTGCAACTTTTCTTCCATTTAAGCGAATCTGTAACTCTCACGGTTTAGGAGATCTCTTCAGTGCACATCCAATTTGAAACAGCCGGTATATATTGATGACGTCATAACTTAAGAAATTGCCAGAAATATCTAAAAATGACTTCATATGTGCTGTAATTTGAATCGCTATACTCCTTTTATAGTTATCTTCATTTCAACTATATAAAGTGACATATTATTCACTAGTGATAGTGATATTATCAGAAACCAGTGTAGCATAAATTTCTAATAGCGTTTTCGAGTCATTGCAGAGTATTTCGATCTCTTTTTCTCCTCATGTAATAATAAAGGACGGAGATACTCTGAGAGTGGCTCTAGAGCTGAGGTTCCCAAACTTTTTTGTCTCGTAGACCACGTGCCAGTTTTTCCTGTTTTGGGTAAACCCCCCGCCATTCTGATATTGAATTATTACAAATTCATCAACTTCAAATGTGTTTTTGACAGCTGACACTGTGCTACTCACTTTAATAGAGTGAAAAAGTTAAAAAAAAAACACAACTTGTGATTGAAAAACTGGTCCTTATTAATTAAAATGACAAAATCAAATCTAGTAAAATTCTAATATACAATAACTATACAAAAAAATAAAGGCTTTGAATGGGAGGGATGAGCCTGATACAAAGTTCTGGTACAAGTCTGGAAAAACGTTGCTATTTCACTCATGAGCGCAACATATTAGCTCGGCATACACCAGCATTCATTCATGTCATTCTTTCCTTCGACAATCTTTCCCTTCAAGAAATTGAAACGAAACAAATCCTGTTCTAACCGACTAACACAAAGATATTTATAACTAGATAAAGAGATTGTATATAAATTTGGACATACGTTTGGGACAACATCTAGAAATACGTTTTATTCTATCTCTGTTAGACATACATTTAAAGTATATGTTTTCCTTCTTTAAAAGCCGGCGCATGCATGCATTTTCAGCTTCTAGACGAAGAAAGATACACATTGATGTCAGGACGCTTGTATGCTGAACAAAGTAAACCGACTTGCAATCAGTCGAATATTTCATCATACATGTTAGCCCACAGTTGCTGCCTGTATCTCTTTATCTAGTTATAAATATCTCTGGACTAACACAAACTGAATCTTGGAAATAGTAGAGGTATAAACAAATCTACAGGAAACTAAGTATTTATCGTGTCAGTCAGGAACATTGGAACATCTCTAAGATGATTCCCGATGGAAGTAAAAATGTTGGATAGTCATCACGTACTTCACTAACACACGTTCTTTCCTTCACAATTGCACTTTCCGGCGGGAATGAATGCTGGTGTATGGTTAGCTATTGATACGTTTATATTTACAGTTGGTTCTTGTCCGATGAAATTTGTATCACAAAATCTTTTAAGCGGACACTAAATCGCGCACTATACACTTAACGTTTCGCAGTGAAAAATATTTTTCACTTCTGACGAAGCTGTCGAACGACTACGAAACGTTAAGTGTATAGTAGGGTGGGTCAAAAAACCAAACTTTGAGATAATCTTACCTAATAGCAAAATTATGTTGTCTTTTAGTGATATTATGACACCTTCGAAATATTTTTGAATTTAATTAATATTTAGAGGGTACGCCTTACGTTTGAATTTTTGAAATTATACAAGAAAGACCATATAGTATGCCACGAAAAGTTCGTATTTGTAATAATAATAATAACAGAGTTATCATCAAAACTGTATATTAAAAGGGCAAGAGAAGGTGAATAAAATTAAAACTCGAATCTCGCAGCAATGCCTAAATTCGATAGCAAGAAAGATTTCAATATTGAATGATTTTCATTAATTTTTCTGTTGTATTATTTTTTTAATTATTAATAAATGATTATTTTATTCTAAAAACCCTATTTTCCTTGAGACATTTATGTTATACGACTACCAGAATATATTCAAGTTATTCGTATTTCCAAGGCAAAGCGCAACCTGAAGATGAGGTGCTATTTACTTTAAATTCTAGCATTACACTGTTTTCGTGTAAAGGCAACATAATTTTGCTATTAACAATCAAAAGCGCAATATTCGTTTTTCTCCATATAAAAATAACCCACCCTAGTGTATAGTGCGCGATTTAGTGTCCGCTTAAAAGATTTTGTGATACGTTTATAGAAAGTCAAAATTTCGGACACGACATGCTTAAATGGGATCCATTCCCGTGGACCCCTATTTACATCTCATGCACCCCCAATTTTTGTTTTCGCTGATATGGACCCCTGGAGACGACCCCTAGGGGTCGATGTAGACCACTTTGGAAATCATTGCTCTAGAGCAGTGATTCTCAACCTTTTTACCTCCGCGACCCCCCAAATGGTAAATATAAATAAAATTAATATTTCGCGATCCCCCTCCTATAATTTTATGTCGCTGCGTTTATAGCGACGGGTATGAACATACATGTATGACGTTATAAAATGATTTCATTATTGTTTAGGCTATTTTCGCGACCCCCCTTTAATATCACCGCGACCCTCTTGGGGGTTGCGACCCCCAGGTTGAGAAACGATGCTCTAGAACAATGAATCAAAAACGTTTCATTGTATTGGTTACCAGATTCTTCAAGATTCACGTTCCAACCTTCTGGATTCAATCTTGAAGAACCTGTCAACTGATACAGCGAAAATAGGTAAAATAATTTAATTATAAAATACCAAATTCATGTCGGGTTTTACTTAACCGAATTCAAATACTTTCGTGCGAAATATTCCATTTATTTCTTTTTTATTTTACAACATAAGGACAATTATACTTGGTTGGATAATTTACTTTAAGTATTAAGTTGCAAGAACATAATATTATAATTCAATTAAGAAATTGTTTTAGAGAAACATTCAACAATAAAAACTAAAAATTTTAAGAGTAAAATGAAAATAATTCCAATTTTTTTTTATTCAATCGACAAAGAATGTCAATTATTAGGATTGGTTGATTTGATATTCTATACTTATACCACAAATTAGAAATTGAAATATGAACAAGTTAATTTACAAATAAGAAAAACTAATTACAAAAGAAATACCGATTCGTTTTTTAACTATAATCTCATGGAAGAATTTTTAATAATTTATTTTGTATATTCAAATTTATTAAAGACAATTAATTAGGTGTAATTAGAGCTCCGGTTTAACACAGTCGATATTTTTAATGTTAATTAAGTAACACATAATAACTATTTGTGTAAATGTCTACGTGCAATTTTCACTGAAATAAATTTAATAATAATGATCAAAAATGAAAATATTTTTTTTTTAACATTTAAACTTACCATTATTTCATATTTCAAATAAATTCCAATCGAAGAATAGATAAATTAATTGAAAATGTCTTTTAAAGTTGCATATATTCATGTCATCGTGTTGAGAAAATAGTACTACGAAAGAGAAACAAAAAAATAATTGGCTTAGTACCGAACCACGGGGTATTCAGCTTGAGACGGGCACACCTCCCCGGCAATGTGCATGTTGCATCACAGGGCTAAACTCAATAAAACACGAAAAAAAATCACATTAATCGTCAACATTTTCAGTCAAACAGTTCAGAGTTCAAAGCTCGTGCCTCATATTAAATTGTCGCACGAAAATGCACATTACTAGAGCACGTCCGCGAGCGAGTCACTCTCAGCAGCACTCCATTTCGTATATTGATCTCTTTCCCACTATTTTACCTGTACAGTCTCGCGAAGTGGGAGCCTTTAGGGAAACTTACTTTCGCAACCGCGGAAATGGCAACAGTGGCTCCCTCAATTTCCCTACTGACCCCGGACTGGACTGGAAAACCGGAGCGCAATACACGTGACAGTTTTATAAAATTCAAGAGCACTTCCCACTCAATGCACGTGTAGATTTTATTGAATTTCGTTTTATTTATTGCTCACCGTTGCAGAAATGTTACAAACAATGTATAAAACGCTTTCTTATTGCAAAGTAAGCAGTTTTACCCCAGTTTTCCTCACCTCTCATTGCACAAAATTTATGCCTATAATAAAAACACAACAAACTTGCAATTATTAAAAAACTGTATGAAGAATTATTAATTTGTTTAAATACGTGAAATTTTTACAATAAATAAAAAATGAATTTGAAAATTTTAAAAGTAGAAGGCACCCCTAATTTGGTTTTGAAAATCACCGCTAGAGGACGCCACCTATTAAAGACACGATATTAACGAACAAGTTATTTAGCAAATTTTCTATATCTCTATAACTTATATATATAAATACATATTAATTAAGTTTTCCTGACTTAAAATACTCAAAGCTATCGACAAAACAGGCTGAATTCTACGCATGTATATTTAACTTTAACCCAAAACCAAAGGACAAGAATACATCAGTTGGTATGACTGTATGTCAAACTCAAACGTAAAAAGTGAAATTGTTAAAGCAAAGTTAATTCTTTCAAATAAATGTCTGGACAAAGAAGTTTACCACAAAGTAAAGAGGCTCTATTGAAGTCCTATCGCACAAGACTTAAAGACGACGTCAAAAGTATGCTCGAAAACTTCGAAGGTAAAAGTGAGGTTATGTTCGAATTATTTAATGTAAATATTCGGTTTTGTAGAAACGATTAAATTAGCAAAGGGCGAACACGATACACAGTTATCAAGGATGACTCAGTGTGAACAGGACACATATGAAATGCACGTGCGTGCTGCTAATATTGTTCGTGCAGGTGAATCGTTGATGAAATTGGTGTCCGATATCAAGCAGTACCTCATATTGAATGACTTTCCCTCAGTAAATGAAGCGATAGCACAAAATTCAAAATTATTTAGGTAACGAATTTACTTTTACTTTCTACTAAGACATAATATTTTGAATTATGTGAACATGAAATTACAAGAAATAAGAAACTTTCTAATTGCACGTGTGAGGTACTCAGACCTAGTCCAGAGATTAATGTAATGTGTTTCGCGTACACAAAGGCAATGTACTCTAATTGACCTTTTTTGATTTCCTCCATCTCCTCAAGCACTAGCTAATTAAATGATTAGCATTTTTAGTGCCAGAAAGTTTTGATGAATTCAGTATCCTGGAATAGATAAACAGAAATAACACAAACTAATGTTAATTGATCCTCTTGACAGTACTGTTGTTATTATTTCTGTACATTGACCATATAATTTGTCCGTGAAGTACAATTTTCTCAGGTGCTTGAAACTTGTAATTGGAAAGTAGGTAAGTAATATAAATGAGAGTTAAAATTAAAAATCTGGGAAGAACCGATGTAATATTACTTAGTACAATTGTTTGCAGAAAAATCGAGAACATCAAAAAAGTCGATGTGAAATCTTTCAATTTTTTGGTGGAGTCCCTTTCGAATTCTGAAATCTTATTTTTTAAACACGTTATACAGGTGTCTCATAATATCTCATAAAAGGTAATCAAAAAGTTGATCCTGTATTTCGATGCATAGGAACAATAATTGTTTTCATAATTGTTACCATAGGGCATAAAAATATACTGATATTTAAAGTTAACTTGTGATTCAGAATCCAGGCCTTAATGGTAAACTATCTTAACTTTGACACTTAAAGGAATTGACATTTAAGTAAATTTCTATATCAACTTATTTTCCAGTTTTATTTTAATTAGACAGCAGCTTTCAACAATATGAACAGCAATTTTTAGACATTAAGTAAAACCAATCAGACATAAAAAGCATAACCTCCATCCTTTCTCCTTATTCACCATTGACAAAGAAATAATACGGAAACATTTGTTGGTTGTAACTTCGGTGATTGATGACGCAGAGCTCAAGTTCCGTGGATTATTAAAACTTTAACTTGCTGTAACTTTCTAGTTATTGAGTTTTTATTAAAAGTTTATTAAGAAAAAAGCTTTACTTTGATCCCTGGCAAGTCTCCTCCGTATGTTGAGATTTGAGATACACTGTACTTTACTGTACAGGCTGTTACAAATTCAAGGCTCACCATTGGGATCTCGGAAACGGTAAGAGATACGAACTCGGTTAAATTGGGGCAAAGTTGCGTATTTTGGTGCTGAATAATAATCCGTTCTGAAAAATCTACGATTTGTAGTTTTTGAAATATTTCCAAAAGATCGAAAAACGAAATTTCCTTTTTTATTTTTTTCTGAAGTTATTATTACAGCATCCATAACAAAATTAATGCATTCTACAGGCACTTTTTTAAGCTCTTTACGATAATATCATTAGATTTTACTTAAAACGTTTTGGCTCGTTCTAACCATCATCAACTTCATTTTTTCTTATGGGCGCTACATTGGGTTTTAACACAATTGAATAGATCTATTTTTTCTGATGCTTTTCCATATATTACACATCACTATTTAATAATTTGAAACAGCTGGAAATGCAAGAAATTGTTGAAAATCCTGTAAAGAGATCAAAGTGCCGACAAGCGAGTTGCGCTACTGTATTCTTTATACTGTGCTCATAATATTCATTTTTAGATCTA
This sequence comes from Dorcus hopei, assembly GCA_033060865.1. Classification (NCBI taxonomy): domain Eukaryota; kingdom Metazoa; phylum Arthropoda; class Insecta; order Coleoptera; family Lucanidae; genus Dorcus; species Dorcus hopei. The sequence goes on from CM065425.1 coordinate 25,913,057, forward strand.
AATTTTTTTCAAAAATCTGCGTTTGTGATAAACGAAATAAAACTCCAAAACTTTTTTGGTTTTTGTCTTCACTGCATACCATATTTTTCATTTCAGTGTTATTTTCAACAATTTCTTGCATTTCCAGGTGTTTCAGATTATTAAAAGGGATGTGTGATATGTGGAAAAGCATCAGAAAAAATAGATCTATTCAATGGTGTTAAAACCTATTGTAGCGCCCATAAGAAAAAATGAAGATGATGATGGTCAGAACGAGATGAAACGTTTTAAGTAAAATCTAATGATATCATCGCAAAGAGCTTAAAAAAGTGCCTGTAGAATGTATTAATTTTGTTATGATCCCTGCAATAATAACTTCAGAACAAAATAAAGAAGAAAATTTCCTTTTTCGGTTTTTTGGAAATATTGCAAAAACTACAAATCGTAGAAGATTTTTCCCAACGGATTATTATTCAGCACCAAAATACACAACTTTGCCCCAATTTAACCGACTTCGTATCTCTTACCGTTTCCGAGATCCCAATGGTGAGCCTCGAATTTGTAACAGCCTGTATATGGAAAAAAAAATTTATTATTGATTTTTTTAAAAAACTTGCGCCAATAGTTTGTGCATACATATTCGATAGCCAAATATAAGCTGGACAGATCCGGTGAGCAGTTCTTAATGTGGCTAAAAATGCTATCTATTTAAAATACGAAAATTTAAAAAGTTATTACAAATTGTGTCACTTGTACTTAAACAAACTTTTCTGAGGCATAATATTTCAAGAAAAAAATATTTTAAATTTTTTCAGTTTTGTTCAAGATGTGAAGTGGTAAGTGGGCGTTTGATATTTACCTCTCAGGAGTAGTTAGCTTACTCATTTACATCCACAAAAAGTATTTAAAAGAATCAAATTTGCTCTTGGGCTCTTAGCTGTTGCAAGCACAAGAAAATTTAAAATGATTTTTCACGTTTCTGATGCAACGCTTTTTTTACATAAAATCTTGTGTTCTCATTTGTGATTTCTTGGTAATACAGTTCTAATAACCCCAATTTAGCCTAAGCAGACTGAAAATTGCAAGAATTGCGGGCACTTTTTAGTTTAGATCTGTTTAATATCCGCACTTATAAAATCGACTTTATCCACAATCACATTATAAATGGACTTTTATCCACACTTATGAAGCATTTAAAATGATAACCACTAGTAGATAATAGTAAACAACGTACCATAGCAACCAATAGGTATGACAAAGCCTGTCACGTTTCATTTTACGAATACGAATATTTTTTTATTAAATTTCGCTCATTCTGTTTCCATAAATGTGGTGATTGTAGATAAAACGTTGTATTGCATGCATGTTTTAGATGCATTTTATCCTTGCGTGGATAAAATGCTATCTAAAATACTTATACAATAAATAACTATTAAATATTTCATGGTTGCCATGAAAAATATCGATTTTTTAAGTACGGATATTAAAAGGACCCAAAACAAAAAGTGCTTGAAATTCTTGCAATTTTCAGTCTGCTTAGGCTAAATTGGGGTTATTAGAATCGCATTATCAAGAACTAAAAAATGATAGTACAAAATTTTATGTAAAAAAAAGTCTTGCACCAGAAACGTGAAAAATCGTCACAAATTTTCTTGTGCATTCAATAGTTAAGAACTCAAGAGCAAATATGATTCTTTTAAACGTTTTTTTATGGATCTAAATGAGTAAGCTAACTACTCGTAATAGCCAACTACCAAATGCCCATTTATCGCTTCACATCTTGAACAAAATTGAGAAAATGAAAAATCTTCTGTTTTGAAATACGCAGGGTGATTCGTTAGCCTCTTTACAAACTTTGGTAAACGAAAGATGTAATTTTATCAACACAGGTCCCATCAACACAGGTCCGATTTGCTTTTGTTTAGAAGTTATAGCGGTTTATAGGTACATATTTAAAACGAAAAAAATTAGTGGACATTATTTAACAAAACATTGGAAACAAAAGTTGTTAGAAGGTGTCACGGTGCTTTATTATTTACTAAATCAATATTTTTGCTCATTGTTTGTAATGCTTCCATTTTCTATATATGCCGATATTATTTTTTTATGCAATGGAAACAAAATTTATAAAGAGGCTAACGAATCACCCTGTATTTTGCCTCAGAAAATTTTGTCTGAGTACCAAACAAGACATTTTGCAATAACTTTTCAGATCCTACTAAAATTTTGTCTGATATGTATGTCGAACAATTCCAAATTATAACATTTTTTAATTTTCGAGTTTTAATTAGGTACCATTTTAGCCACACTAGGAATTGCTCACCGGATCTGCCCTACTTATATTTGATTATTGAACATGCACAAACTATTGGCGCAAGAAGTTTTTTAAAACAATCAATAATAAGAAATTTTCCCATATGGTGCGAACTTTTTGGCGATCACTGTATATTTGACTAAAAATGCAAAAAATCTGGCTTATTTGGGTTTTGTATTTTTTTGGTTTATGTATTTATTCTAATTTGTTGTTTACGTGCAGAGATAGATAGCATTGGTCAATTATTTAGACAATTTGATTTTATACAAGAATATGACCTACTCACGTGGCAATGATTTTTTGTTATTATTTTGTAAACAAATTCAAGAAATTTTGGTATGAGATGTGGAAAATTTTTCATCTTAATTAAGAAACATAAATTCAAGGGAAATTGCTAACGATGATTTATTTATTTATACTGGGTGTCCGGTAAAGATTGGGCCATACTTCAAGGGTGGCTTCTTTGGATCATAATAAATCGATTAGATCAATTTATCTTAGTACAATTTTGCTTCATTCAAAAGTTATGGCCTTTCAAAGGTAATTTTTTTATATCAATATTTTAGCAAAATTCGCTCATTTTTGGAGACATTTAATTGTAATTTGGTATTTAGAGGTTTCTTGTAATCTGAATATCTGCTTATTTTTAACGTAACGTATAGAGGGCGCTCTAGGAACCCTGACATTCTCTTGTTCATTGTCGTACTTTTTCTTACGTGAATATTTTAAAAATATGTTTCGTTTTCTTGAAACGACATTTCATTTACTTTAAAAAAGGCATACTTGTCACATGTTGTGAAAGTACACCAGTTTTGAGAAAAATGAGTGAAAATGTTGAATACTTACTATACCAGTAACGCTACTTCAGGATGAAAAGACAATTACCTAAAGTTGCACTACTTCGTAATTTACTTAAAATTGAAAAAAATTTACAAGTCCACATTTAAAGCATCGATACATTACGTAAAAAATTCTTATTATGTTTGCTATGGCCGCGTATTTCACTCATAGTTTAACTTTCAACTCCAGATTTCTCCGATAGTAAAAATTATAAAAACAGTTGTTCCCATGGAAATAAAGTGAAGATTAAAGTTAAACTGTGACTGAAATACGGTTTTATGTGCCTGATTCAACGTAGACCTAAAACAGTAATATTCAGCATTATCATATTCAAAGCCATTTTTCTCAAAACTGGTATACTTTAGTGACATGTAACAAGTATACCTTTTTTAAAGTAAATTAAAAGTTCTTTCAAGAAAATGAATATAATTTAAAAAATATTCACGTTAAAAAATAGTACAGCAATAAACAAAGGAATATCAGGATCTCGAGAGCGCCCCTTATATGTTACGTTAAAAATAGGAAGATATTCAGATTCAGCAGTACAACAAACCTTTAAATACCAAATTACAATTAAATATCTCCAAAAATTAACGAGTTTTGCTAAAATATTGAAATAAAAAAATTATCTTTGAAAGGCCATAACTTTTTAATGAAGCAAAATTGTACTAAGATAAATTGGTCTATATCGATTTGTTTTGACCCAAGGAAGCCACCCTTGAAGTATGGCCCATTCTTTACCGGACACCCGGTATACAGGGAGGACCAAAAGTAATGGGACACAGAGCAATGGTAGATTCCTCACGTCAAAATATGTATTACGATTTAGCCGAACTTACTTATACCAAAAGTTGATAATGAAAAAGACACAGACTATTAAAGTAAGAATAAAATACATTTATTGCAGTATAATGGTTCAGCCACACTAACGGCAAATGTGCTGCCTAACGTCATTTTTAACGTCTAATTTGCCATTAATCAGTCGCTACACATACAATTATTGTCAAGTTAGACGTGAAAAATCACGTTAGGCAGCACATTAGACGCAGCGTGGCTCCGACAACGATAGTGTAGCAACGGATTATTGGCATATATGGCACTAATTTTGTAACGGCATTGAGAATGGCATTGCGCGCTAGACGATAGCTGGGCTGGCGGTTTTTGATACACATCAAACGGATTGCCGGCGAACGTATCGCATAGTTGTTGCCATAGATAAAGAAAGATATATGTGAGGAAGACAGAACATACATTTTTTGCACGAAAACAGCGACATCTCGTGTTTTTAGTCACGTACTATCTTAGTTTTGATTGCAGCTTTCTTTCATTATTTCAAGTACTAATTTAAAATATAATTTTTGAATGTTAGGAAACGGAAAATGCTAAAATATTTTAATAGAACTCCTGTGATATTTGACATTTAAGATAAAATTGCCAATATTCAAGTAAAATACCACTACTGCGGCTACTTCGGAGCGAAATGTGGGACAAATAATGACGTTAACCACCAATGTAAAACTTAGCGCATTAATTTTTCTCTCATTAATTGTCGCGTTTTTGTCCGTTAGAATGCCGTTAGACGTTAACACAGATGTGCCCGAAGCATAAGACTTTTCTTATCATGTATTAATTAAATTATTACTGCAAATATCATGGAGAACATATCTAATATTAAAGTAAGAATTTTAATTTCAATTTTCCGTAATAATTCTTCAAATTTTTGACATATCGTCTTAAAAATTTAGATACGGGTGTTTCTTGGGACGAGAAATAATATTATGCAATTAATTTTGATATAGTGGATAGAGGGCGCTACGTATGCTGTTATTCTGCTCTTTAATATGCTCTAACTTTTTTGTGAGTAGGTTTATGAGACTTTTAATAAGAAAATATTATTCCACTGTCTTTCCTCTTATCAAAAAGGTATATCTGTTTGATAGCGCTAAAGTTAACCATTTTCGAGATATTTGCTATTTTATCTTGAATGGTTTTTACGATAGTTTTTGTTCGATTTCGTTCTGTTCGAGAAGTAATAGATGTGTGTTGGTCATAAAAAGTGTGTTCAAGTATTTCGTAAACAATATAACGTCATTATAAATCACAGCGAAGAATGTAGATTTATTTTCATTTTTCTTTTAAGAAAAGGCGTATACTATCGTAAAAACCACGTTGCATTCAAAGCGAAAATAGCAAATAACTCGACTATCTCGCTATCAAACAGGTATACCTTTTTGGTAAAGAAAAGACAGTGGAATAATATTTTCTTATTAAAAGTCTCATAAACCTACTCACAAGAAAGTTAGAGCATATTAAAGAGCATAATAACAGCATACGTAGCGCCCTCTATCCACTATATCAAAATTAATTGCATAATATTATTTCTCGTCCCAAGAAACACCCGTATCTAAATTTTTAAGATGATATGTCAAAAACTTGAAGAATTATTACGGAAAATTAAAATTCTTACTTTAATAGTCTGTATCTTTTTCATTATCAACTTTTGGTATAAGTAAGTTCGGCTAAATCGTAATATTTTGACGTGAGGAATCTACCATTGCTCTGTGTCCCATTACTTTTGGTCCTCCCTATATATAATAAGACGTACAGTACATCATACATAGTGGTCTAATATGCAAACTTAAACATTAAATAAACAACTGATACGTATTATAACATTAATAATATTTAAAATTTGCATTTTCAAAATTAAGTCCTAACTTTTATTTTCTTTGCACAATTTTCAATTAATTTTTTTCCAATTTGTTCCACTTAAATTATTCCAATCTTGAATTGTTTTCGGAAAAAAAGAAAATTTATGAATGTTAGTTTTCGAAAATGGAATTTTATAGATGAATTTATGATTTTTTCTAGTGCTCGAATCATTTATTTGGAAGTTAGTTAGAAAATTGTGCATCGAATCAACTTTGAAATGAATATAACAGAGTAATTTTAATCTTGCTTCTTGTCTTCTAGAAGTTTCCCAATTTAATTCCCGTAGCATGCGTGAAACAGATGACCCAGCGAAAACACGTACGTGTAAAAAACGTTGTAAAATAACATGTAACCAAACGTTGAATTCGTGTGGTATTGTTACGTTGAAACAACGAAAAAATGTCGCGGCAATCAATTTCTTTTAAACGTCTCTGTCCACGTGTAAGAAACGTTGTAGAATAACAATTAATCAACGTTGAATTCGTGTGTTATTAATACGTTTTAACAACGCTCGAATCAACTTCTTTTAAACGTCTTTGTCCACGGTATTTCTACGTTAAATCCCAGTGCATACATACGTATAAAAACGTTGTGGAATAACATGTAACAAACGTTGAATTCGTGTGTTATGGTTACGTTAAAATAACGAAAAAAATGTCGCGGCCATGTCCACGTGTAGCGTTGAATCAGACAATTACGACGTGTATTAAAGCTGGGTCTAAATCATTAGACTGAACAAACATACATGGCTAATGGTGGAATTCGAACCCACGCCGCCGAGTGACACGACTTTCCAAGTCGGCTAGACTAGAACCGCTAAGCCATTTGAGATCCCAGTGCCGTATCGCTTCCGTGACTGATTCGTAAAGCGGAAGAAGGCAGTAATAAAGCCGAACCGGGGACTTTAACACAATAGCTACGCGCCGCCCTCACTCGTTCAATTTCCGAACTCTTTACTACCTACAGTTTCCTTTCTAACATCCATATTATCATAACATCATTAAATCAATTTTTCTAATTATTACAATCCTAAGGTTATTTTCTTTGTATATACATTTCAAAAATTCTAAATTATTTATTTATAATACACATGTAATTCTAAATCGCCTATTTCTAAAAATATTTACACTAACATAAAATATTCGACAAAACACATTTAATACAGTACTCTCAATTTACTTTATTATTTACAAAATTATTTCTTTATGAAAATTAAAAAAAAATTACATGCTGCTCATGAACACCGCAGTGGAGTGGAAAGTTTAACTGGAATAAATTCTGTAACTTAGAAAATTGCTATTTGTAGCAAAATTCTTGGAACAGGTCAATTTTTATTTTTATGGCGCATATTATAAATGGATTTCTTTAACTTTTCAATTATTTGGAAGGATGAAACAACCCCTAACTATTTTTTTTTTTTAATGGAAGGGTATGTTGAGTATTTTTTTTTTCTTAAAGCTTGTTCAATTGGGAATACAGCTACGTTTTTATTTTTTTTATTTTTCTTAAACAGTAAAAGGCGAAAAAATAAGAAATAAATTTTTGACTAGAACGATTTTAACGCATCAGATGTTCAAAATGCTCGCCACCTCTCACTTGACAATACCCTAATCGATTATAAATTCCATCCCTAACAGTTTGTAACATTTCCGGCGTTACTCTCCCAATTTCATGCAGAATTTGAAGTTCTGAAGTTCTGCTATGTCGTTTGGTTTAGTCACATAAACTTTACTTTTAAATACCCCCATAAAAAAGTCTAAAGGGGTGAGATCTGGAGATCTTGTTGGCCACTCAATCGGCTATCGGTCATCTTCTTCCTATCCACCTATTGGGAAAAACTTCAGTGAGGTAATTACGTACAATTAAAAATTTAGCGCATTGGCAGCGCCATCTATTGGCTGTACGCAACAATACGATACCATATGGAATGCTTATTTCTTCTCATCAAATAATAAAAAATGGAGTTCCTGAATTTTTGGCATTAAAAACGGTTTTAGTAAAAAAATTCTTTTTTTTGTTTTTTACCTTTTACTGCTAAAGAAAAATAAAAAAATAAAACGTAGCTGTATTCCTAATTTTTTCAACATATCCTTCCATTAAAAAAAACATAGTTAGGGGTCGTTTCACCCCTCCAAATAATTGAAAAGTTAAAAAAGTCCCTTTGTAATATGCGCCATTAAAAATAAAAATTGACCTGTTCCAAGAATTTTTTTACAAATCAATCTTCTAAGTTACAGAATTTATTCCAGTTAAACTTTTCCACTCTGTATACAGCTGTCCCCAATGAGTATTCGTGACAATATGTATGTATAATTGATTGACTATTGCGTTCTTTAGTATTTTTAATCACAGATTTTGGGCATCAAATTCAAACTAACTTAAAAAAAATTGACAGATTACGTCAACTTAAAAAGGGGTTGTGGTTGACTCGTATGTCCAAATTAGCAGTACTTTTCATACCTGTTTCGTTTCATTTCAAAGCTGCCAAGCATGGAGAAGAACCTCATATTTCATAGATTTGTAGTAAAATTAGAATTCAAAGGTGTGAACCACGATAGACAATCACTGTAAAATTAAGTGTTTTCTAACGTCAACATCACGTTTTGTAAGGCATATTTATTCAGTATACGTTAAAATAACGTTATAAAACGTGGGTTAAAAATTTAGTTGTAAATTATGATTTATCTAACGTATTAGTTTCGTTAATTTTTTTCTCATTTATTACGTAGAATAGTAGATGTTGAATTAACGTTGAAATGATGTGGTAATCAACGTATGGTAGATACATCGCATTTACTCATAGTATAAATCACGTCGTAAAAAGACAAAATTGTTACGCATTTATTTCACGTTATAATTACGTCCATATTAAACTGATCGTTAAAAAACACGTCATACAAACGTGATATAATTATGGTTGCTAATTCAACCAAAAAACAACGTACATGTTTTCGCTGGGGAAGTTGTTCTATGGTCATTCATAACATACCGAGCTGCTTTATGCTGCAACATTTCTAGATCTTCAATTAGGTAAATATTGTCGGTGCGGATCCCAAACTTCTTGATGATGGTTTTCTTTGACTTAGTCGTTCATCAATTACTTAGGCAGCTTCATTTTATACATGGCCTTAATTATCGCGTTATTTTGTAAGCAAATAAATTTTAGTATCGCCGCGCCGTAAAGAGAAAGAAAATCTGTAAAGAATTTATTAAAAAAATTCTACTAAAATACTACATTGCTATTTAAAAAAAAACGGTTGCACAAATATTTTGACAACTAGCAATGCAATTGTTTTTTTTATTAGAAATTCAGAATCAGCATGAAAATCAGAGAATCTTTGCTAATTTAACCGATTTTCTATCTTTAAAAATAACCGGTTCAAATTGAATAGTATACTGGGTGTCCGGTAAAGAATGGGCCATACTTCAAGGGTGGCTTCTTTGGATCAAAATAAATCGATTTAGATCAATTTATCTTAGTACAATTTTGCTTCATTAAAAAGTTATGGCCTTTCAAAGATAATTTTTTTATATCAATATTTTAGCAAAACTCGCTCATTTTTGGAGATATTTAATTGTAATTTGGTATTTAGAGGTTTCTTGTACTGCTGAATCTGAATGTGTGCTTATTTTTAACGTAACGTATAGAGGGCGCTCTAGAGATCCTGACATTCTCTTGTTTATTGTCGTACTTTTTTTTACGTGAATATTTTTAAAATATGTTTCGTTTTCTTCAGACGACATTTAATTTACTTTAAAAAAGGCATACTTGTCACATGTCGCTAAAGTACACCAGTTTTGAGAAAAATGGCTTTGAATGTGAAAATGTTGAATACTTACTACACCAGTAACGCTACTTCAGGATGAAAAGACAATTACCTAAAGTTGCACTCCTTCGTAATTTACTTAAAATTGAAAAAATTTTACAATTCCACATTTCAATCAACGATTCATTACGTAAAAAAATCTTATTATGTTTGCTATGGCCGCGTATTTCACTCATAGTTTAGTTTTCAACTCCAGATTACTCCCATAGTAAAAATTATAAAAACAGTTGTTCCCATGGAAATAAAGTGAAGATTAAAGTTAAACTGTAACTGAAATACGGGTCTATGTGCCTGATTCAATGTAGACCTAAAACAGTAATATTCAGCATTATCATTTTCAAAGCCATTTTTCTCAGAACTGGTATACTTTAGCGACATGTAACAAGTATACCTTTTTTAAAGTAAATTAAAAGTTCTTTCAAGAAAATGAATATAATTTAAAAAATATTCACGTTAAAAAATAGTACAGCAATAAACAAAGGAATATCAGGATCTCGAGAGCGCCCCCTATATGTTACGTTAAAAATAGGAAGATATTCAGATTCAGCAGTACAAGAAACCTTTAAATACCAAATTACAATTAAATATCTCCAAAAATGAACGAATTTTGCTAAAATATTGAAATCAAAAAATTATCTTTGAAAGGCCATAACTTTTTAATGAAGCAAAATTGTACTAAGATAAATTGGTCTATATCGATTTGTTTTGACCCAAAAAAGCCACCCTTGAAGTATGGCCCATTCTTTACCGGACACCCGATATATAATTAAGCAAAAGTGTTTTTAAAATAAATGAACTAAAAATATATGTTTATTTTACGTTAGTTTTCTTATTAAAAGCGACCAAAGAGTAAAAAATGTTATTAATTTCACCTGTAATTCATACGTAAAAAATGTAAGGAAAAGAGCGTGAGAGAAAAACTCACCCGCATATATAGGTGTCCATTTTTCGAGCCTAATCATGGGGATCTCGGTTATCTTAACAATATAATAGCAGAGTAGAAAAACGAAACCTTTAAGTACGTATAAATAACATGTAAACAAATTCTATAACTATTATAAGTGGTGTAGTGCAAAGTTTAAAAGGAGAATTAACAGCATATTATAACCATACATCACATTTTCGCTTCCTAGCCCCACTTTACACTTATTCCTCTGTTATTAGAGATATCTGGCGGTAAATAAACCAATTGAGCTTCGGAATTAGCAAATGGTTTGTGGCAAATGTTCACTTTTCGAATTTTGTTAAATACCCAGTAGATGTCACTACTATTTTTAGAGCGTCCATTCGTTCCTATGTCATTGGCTATCTGGAGAGGTTAATTATGTGTGGCATTATTAACCTCACTTAAATGAAAGTAAAATTTTTAAGAACAAAGTTTTCAAATTGTAACACTCTCATATTATAGCAGCCCCGATGAAGGAAATAAATAGTTTCCGAAAGCTTGGCAATCGAACAAGAGTAAACTTTTAATTGTCCCTTTTTGACTGCTATCCTGCTAGAACTTACAACTTCTTACTTTTTTCTATAAAAAGGCACATTTTTATGAGGAATTTAAATATGCCATTGTCTTTATCATGCCGTCAAAAATTGTGAACAAGCGACATTCAACTTTTTATTTTCTTATGAACACCATCTTGGGTTTTTACACTGTTAAATGAAGTGTCTTTTTCTGATTACAATAATTGAAAATGATTACACTTGATGATTTGAATTAGATTCTGGATAAAATTTCGAAATCACCTGTTATACAAAGAGTGCCCTGGAAACAAGAAACAACATTTTTGTTTCCAAAGAAAATTTTACAGTTCAATTCAATTTTAAGTGTGATGGTTACGTCCATTGTTAATTGCAGTAATAATATGTCGCTGCTTTTGAACTAGAAAAAACGAGAAATGCTTGAAACTTTTTACGCCTTTCATCAACTCACAAATTAGTTCAAAAATATATCTGCAGCCTAAAGACATCAACCGCACGAGTACCGGAACTGAACTCTGTAAATTATATTTTGTGGTGTGAAATATGAGAAACAAAATTTATAAAATTGTACCTGTCGATGTTGATGAATCGCCTAGAAGTATTCTTACAAATTTGAAATACATAAGAAGAAGGTATATTAGAAAGGCAATTTTAATTTAAGAAGATGTGTGAAATTGTGCACTGAGCTAAAGGATGTGAACATCTGTTGTAATAGTTGTTTCGATTTTTTTGTTATATTAAATTTTATATTTTTATAAATTATGTGCAAATATACAGAACTGTCAAATTTTCTTTAGAAATAAAAAAGTTGCTTTTGTTTTCAAAGCACTCTTTGCAGAACAGATGATTTCGAAATTTTGACCTGAATCTAAGTCAAAACCATCCAGTGTAATACATCGTTGTAATCAGAGAAAAAGGCTTAATTTAATAATGTAAAATTCCAAGATGGTGTCCATAAGAAAAGAAAAAGTTGAATGTCGTTTGTTCGTAATTTTTGATGACATGACAAAGATATGGCATATTTAAATTCCTCATAAAAATATGCCTTAACAATGTCTGACCTAAAAATGCTTAGCTTTATTGGTTTTTACAGAAAAAAAATAAAAACGAAAATCGTGATTTTTACTTTTTTCGAATATCTTGAAAACCGTAAAAAATAGGTGAAATTTGTTTCAAGATTATTGAATGGAATAAAAATACGCAACTTTTGTTCTAATTTAGCCAACTTCGTATCTCTTAAAATACGAAGTTGGTTAAACAGAGATCCCCATGGTTAGGCTCGAAAAACGGACACCCTGTAAGCCTGTATGCACGCATATGCATTGAGTTCGCACTCAGAGTATTTTCGTCTTCGTTTTAACCTCATGTAATAAAATGAGATGAAGATACTCTGCGTGCGCACTCAGTGCATATAGCGCATCCCAATCGAAAGTACTATAAATGTACTCGGTTTTTTGTGCTGGACTGTTTTTTTTACATTTTGCATCCTAGCTAGAGGCTTTACTTTAGGAGCTAGAGAAGAACATTAAACGCAAATGTTGTGTGGTTTTAAACGTATTATCTTTTAGCGTTATCACAAGAAACAAAAGCGCAAAGCGTAAAGTAGAAGAAAAAAAAAAGAAATTTGTGTTTTTTTTTATTGGAACATCCTGTATATTGCTCGCTAATAGCACAGTATAGAAATTTACTTCATATACAGTAGTGACAAAGACGTGTTTTATAGTGGCGGTAATTTCTGGGCGTTGTACTATCCACAAAATGGCAACTTTCCGTCAGCTGATGGTTGCTGGTTGCACGACAGCTTTGGATGTTGAATATTTCATTCATTCAACGCTTGCATTAAACTTTTTTCTAAACTTGGAAATAAAGATGTTTAATAGGATTGCAATTCTCGTTTGTTTAGCCTCTACAATCTCAAATCTCTCTAATTGTTTTAAATATCCCGCCGATTATAACCTGTGAGCAACTAAAAATCAGATTAGAGTCGGCGGTGCAAAGAAAAAGTATGTCTGTTAGGCTGATCTGACAGTTCATGAATGTACAGCTGAATTCAAAAAAATCGGGAATTGTCAAAATAAATCGACACGTTTTTTTCAATATTTTCATAGTGTGAAAATGGATTTATTAAAAATAGGTTAGAATTATTTGACGATATGTCAGTTCATAGGTAAATAGGTTAATTTTTTTGAAAGGTATGTATGTATTGTCAAGTAGACAATTAACTGACAAATGGAACCAAATTTACAACTGGAAAAAAATCATTTCCCGTTTTTTTTGTATTCAGCTGTATTAGATTAATTAATTCAGTTAATCACAGACATACATTTTCTTTGCACCGCCTACTCTAATCTGATTTTTATTTGCTCACTTTTTACTATCCGCATTGTGGTGAGATGATGGCGAAGGTCAACCAAAACGATACGCCAACATCAAAGGTACCGACGGCCAATGTCATTACTGTATACGAAGTAAATTTCTATACTGTGCTAATAGGTCATTTTCTCCCGATTTCAAAAATATATGATTGGTTGATATTTGGATGAGCCGGTTGTGACATATTTGAATAAAATATAGGCGACCTGGAAAAAATTCTTTGTTATTAATTCCTTTCGTTACGTTTAAAATATACGAATTCATATTGTTATTTGCTAACTAAAATAGTGATTTAGAAATTTTTAAACATATTTTTCAAGGCCATCTTAGATTTTTAAAAGTTAATATATTGATATATTTATAAACTCCTGGAACAAAAATTTACGCACCACTGTTTTTTTTTAAATTTTTTCATTGTTTTCAATTTCTCAAATTCTTGGTTAAAGTTAATAGGTGGCTTTGTATTCTGTTGCATTATAAATGTCAAATAATTGTGGCCTCTCACAAGTATTCACAAATTAGTGAAGCAAGGCAATAATTGCTCATAATTTTATTGAACTAAAAAGTGTTTTTTTCTTTTTTTTGTAATTTATAATTGTCAAGAATTGTTTGTAATCGATCCTAAGACTTTATCATGAATCGGCCCAGAAATTTAACAGAACATGAGGCAGTGCGAGCGTCGACATTATTGGACGAGGGATATTCGCAACGATATGTGGCAAATTTGCTAGGAGTAAACCATTCCACCATAAGCAGGATGATCAGGCGGTTTAATGAGACGGGATTGTACTTCCAAAGACCAGGGCAAGGGAGAAAAAATCAAATAGTGTGCGGGATGAACCTTTTCTCAGACGTCTTGCACTAAGAAACAGGACTGCAGCAAGTTCCAAGCTGAGAAATGAACTTGAGGAAGTTCGAAATGTATCCATTTCATCTCGGATTGTCAGAAGGAGGTTGAATAAACAACATCTGCATAGTAGGCAGCCAGCCATTGCACCCCTACTTACCAGAGAACATAGAATTCGCAGGTTACGATTTGCTAGGGATCACGCCAATTGGACTGTAGACGACTGGAAGCGAGTCTTGTTCACTGATGAGACAAGAGTTAGCTTAAGACGTCCTGATGGACGAGAGCGAGTGGGACGTAGGCGAGGAAAAAGATAATTTTGCTCCAAGGGAGCCATTTGATGGAGGATCATTAATGTTGTGGGGAGGAATTTGTTATGATGGCAACACAGAGTTAGTTCCTATACGTGGGAGATCCATGAATGCTGTTTTTTATCGGGACAACATTGTACAGGAACACGTCATGCCATTTGGTCCGTTTATTGGGGAGAATTTCCTTTTTATGCAGGACAACGCGCGGCCTCACGTAGCGAGAATGGTACTGGAGTATCTGAATTATGTCAATACTCCAGTTATGGATTGGCCACCCAGAAGCCCGGATCTAAACCCTATCGAGCATCTTTGGGATACACTAAAGCGCTTAATTAGACACCGGGTACCTGCTCCCAGAAACCTCAGGGAACTTGAAGCCGTGGTTAATGAATGGGACAATATACCCCAAGAAACCATTCAAAATTTAATTAGCAGTATGCCAAGACGTATGAGAGTTACAATAAATGCCAGAGGAGGCAACACACGTTACTAATTTTTCTTTGTTTTTGTTTTATTTTATTCTCATGCAGTTTTCTTGTTTTCAACTTTGGTGATGTTTTTGTATTACTTTACTCTTTTCTTTCATTATATGCTTTCTAAACATTCAATTCATTGCTATAGTTTAATTTCATGCGCCATACATCAATTGAAAAAAATTATTCCAATTTTGCGTTATTTAATTAAATGGTGCATTAATTTTGTCCAGAAGTGTATATAAATATGTCACGGCTCAGCCAATATATATTTTTTAAATCAAGGACAAATGATCTTTCATTTGGGCAAACGGTATAAAGAAACAAAAATTGGTTTTCTTTTCTCCACTTTGCAATGCGCTTTTTCTTCTCGATAACTCTAAAAAATAATACGTATAAAATTCTACAACTTTTGTATTTAGTTTTTCTCTAGCTCCTAAAATAAAGCCTTTAGAATTATGTTATAATTACACTAAAGCACTGCTAATCGGAACCTCCACTGTTCTTGTAATCCGGACAAAATTAAAAATTGTAAATTTTATATTATGTACCTTGTAATCCGAACCGACCACACGGATCCCCTAATCCGGATCACAGATCGTGTGTTTTCGTTACATATAGCACGGGGAAACCTCGACAAAGTATGAAACACAAAATGAGAAATACAGAAATGATACGGCGATGTGCAATGAGCAATCGCCAAACAAAAATATCAGAATACTTAACATTTTCTTTTAATAATATAAGTATTTGGAACGATTATTTTTAATGGTTTAAAGTTGTTTAGTTTTCCTTGAAAATATGTAAAATATTTGTTATAATAAATATTTCACTATTTATTATGCCTTTGTTTAATTACTTTAATACTGCTCCAGTAATCCGGATTGAGCCAGTTTCAATGGATCCGGATTAGCGGAGCTTTACTGTATTAAACATTGTTATTCTATTCAAAAAACAAAACATCTTCTATAAAATCTTGAACATAAAAACTTGCCTGTACGTGTTCACAACAACAGAAAAAGAAACACAAAAACGTTTTACATATACCTATACTTTCTTTGCAGAACTAAGCAAGCAGAATGTGATCAGAAATTAATGTCATTAAGGGATGACATGGCAGCTGACCTTTACGATCTTGAAGAAGAATATTACAACAGTATAAATAAGTAAAATAAATAAATTTATACATGTTTGTAAATATACACTTTGTTTCATTTCTCATTTACACACTCCTGTATTTTTTTTTATTTATTAAGATCGATATTAAATTTTCACCCGTTGTACGTCTTTTTAAAACAGACATTTTTCAATTTTAAAATCTTTCGTATTGCAAGCCATGAGCTGCTACGATTGAAAACAAATTCCAAAAAATTAAGGAAACGTAGTAGGTCTTGTTTGATCAAAGAGTTATCAAGAAAAGTTGTTTAAAATGACGAAAAAGAACTCACGCCCAATTTCTAAATTTTTAATTATTTTAAATAATTTAAGCATTCCAATTTAATCTGATTTATTATTTTACATAACAATAAAGCTAAGTCACCTGAACTAAAAAAATAAAAAAAATTTAACCTAATTGTTCTATCAAGCCTCCATCGTGTAGTGCAGTTTTCGATGCGTTTCCTATGATTTATTAAAATTTTCTGTAATTCATGTGGTATTATTTCAAGACAAGTTTGATGAATGCTGTTGCGTAGATCTACATTATTATTTGTATTTTGGTAATCCTTCTGTTTAAGTATTCCTTATATATAAAACTAGAAATTAACATATTTCCTGTAGAACTCATATTCATTTGCTGGTTAATGGACAAATTTTGTTGTACAAGAAAAAATGTATTCAAATATTTATTCAAAAATAAAGAAACTTTTTTCCTCCTCCATTATCCCATTAACTTGAAATTGTAACTAACTAGATAATTGTAAAAAATATTTTGAACAAATCAACTCTATCACTAGAAATTGTTATCAAATCACAATAACTAACTAACTAGGTAACTGTAAAAAATTCTTTGAACAAATCAACTTGAAACGATTCCATATTAATCAACCCCTGAAATTAAGTAATACTTTGAAATTATAGACAAGTAAACTAACTCACTTACCTTAGTAATAACGGTGTAACGTTTCTACAATGTTTCCGTCGCTTTTCACGGTATCTCTTGTGTAATATTCCAGTATTTAGAGACTATGTTCCGGGATGTCCAGGTTCGATAAATAACAGGTAGGTTAACTTATATACAAATTTATTTACATTTATTAAAATATATACATTTATTTACATTCATTCTCATGCTCAGGTAAGAAGCGACAAGACACTTGTCGTCGGGTATACTCACGACACTTGAGCACAAGTAAGTATCGGCAAGACGCTCGCCGTTAGGATTGACAAGACACTTGTCGTCGGGTGTACTGAAGATGCTTGAGCACTGGAAAGAATCGACAAAGACACCGGTATGAAGTTAGCAATAACTTTCAGCAATTAAAAAAAAATTCTAAAATAATACCAAAACACTTTCAGTATTTATATATTGCTACAAAAATCTACTAATTAAGTAATATTCAAAAACTTAAAATAAATATTTTTAGAAATTGATTCGAAATTAACCTATCAAGTATTGTTGCGCGAGGCGTACTCAACTTCTTCAAAAATGACAGCGTTGTCTTATTTTTAAATCAAATGTTTTTAGACGAAAACAATCTATTAATAATGGGTTCTCAATAGTGTAAAAACAAAAAGGGACATATTTTTTGTTCAGTCACAATTAAATCTTAAACTTTAGTTCCCTAGGACGCGCGCTTCTTTTTTCTCAAAAATGACAGCGTTGTCTTATTTTTAAATCGAATATTTTTAGACAAAATTAATCTATTAATAACGGGTTTTCAATAGTGCAAAAACAAAAAGGGACATATTTTTTGTTCAGTCACAATTAAATCTTAAACTTTAGTTCCGCATACTCCTACGCGCGCTTCGTTTTTCTCAAAAATGACAGCGTTGTCTTATTTTTAAATCAAATGTTTTTACACGAAAATAATCTATTAATAATGGGTTTTCAATAGTGTAAAAACAAAAAGGGACATATTTTTTGTTCGGCCACAATTAAATCTTAAACTTTAGTTCCGCAAACTGCGACGCGCGCTTCGTTTTTCTCAAAAATGACAGCGTTGTCTTATTTTTAAATCAAATGTTTTTAGACGTAAACAATCTATTAATAATGGGTTCTCAATAGTGTAAAAACAAAAAGGGACATATTTTTTGTTCAGGCACAATTAAATCTTAAACTTTAGTTCCCCAGGACGCGCGCTTCTTTGTTCTCAAAAATGACAGCGTTGTCTTATTTTTAAATCGAATATTTTTAGATGAAATTAATCTATTAATAACGGGTTTTCAATAGTGCAAAAACAAAAAGGGACATATTTCTTGTTCAGTCACAATTAAATCTTAAATTTTAGTTCCGCATACTCCTACGCGCGCTTCGTTTTTCTCAAAAATGACAGCGTTGTCTTATTTTTAAATCAAATGTTTTAGACGAAAATAATCTATTAATAATGGGTTTTCAATAGTGTAAAAACAAAAAGGGACATATTTTTTGTTCGGCCACAATTAAATCTTAAACTTTAGTTCCGCATACTGCGACGCGCGCTTCGTTTTTCTCAAAAATGACAGCGTTGTCTTATTTTTAAATCAAATGTTTTTAGACGAAAATAATCTATTAATAACGGGTATTCGATAGTGCAAAAACACAAAGGGACATATTTTTTATTCTGTCGCAATTGAACCTTAAACTTTGATTCTGCATACTACAGAACGCCCGTTTCGTTTTTCTCAAAAATGACAGCGTTGTCTTATTTTTAAATCAAATGTTTTTAGACGAAAATAATCTATTAATTACTTGCTTTCCATAATGTAAAAACAAAAAGGGACATATTTTTTGTTCGGCCACAATTAAATCTTAAACTTTAGTTTCGCAGGATGCGCGCTTCTTTAAATAATAAACATAGAAAAGAATTCTTGCTTTCTATGCAATACATTTAATACATTATAAATAAAATTAATATTGTTTTTATGGTATTTTTTTTCGCCCTAATTTACTCCAATCTGGGAGCTTGAAGGAGTAGGGTGGCGACTGCGACCGACTTAGATGTTAATTTCTCCTTCGGCATTCGCCTTACAAACTGGGGAAACGGTATGAATCCGAAACACAATCCGACATATAAGTACCCTATCTTTCACATAGAGCCCATATGCTATTGGCGAAACTCCATTTCAAAGTTAACGAATCCAGAACAGTACCTCAAAAATATAATAGATTATTAATTACATAATTAATATATAATATATAATCAATAGATTATTTTCGTCTAAAAGCATTTGACTTAAAAATAAGACAACGCTTTCATTTTTAGAAAATCGAAGCGGGCGTTCTGTAGTATGCGGAATCAAAGTTTAAGATTTAATTGTGGCTTAAAATATTTATTTTAAGTTATTGAATATTACTTAATTAGTAGATTTTTGTACCAATATATAAATACTGAAACTGTTTTGGTATTATTTTAGAATTTTTTTTTTATTGCTGAAAGTTATTGCTAACTTCATACCGGTGACAAAGACGCTTGTCGCCGGGTATACTCAAGATGCTTAAGCACTGGAAAGAGTCGACAAAGACGCTTGTCGTCGGGTATACTCGAACTTTTTCGGTATGCATACATTTGCTTTTCTAAATGTTTTTCCATTTATAACATACAGATAATATATTAAATTAAAAAAATATATTAGATTCAAATATTGAAATAATACTTGTGGACCTGTCTGCATCTAATCTAAAACAAAAAGCATTTCGTTTAATTTTTTATCTTTTGTTTTTTTAATAAAAAATAAAATAGCATCAAACGAATCTAAAAAGTTTAATTGGTCCAAGTTTAAATCGTGTCCTGTTAAGTGCAATTCACTACCTCCGGCTTTGCCTTTGGGCTGGCCCTGCCAGTCTTGAGTTAGGGTTAATTTTATAACATTTCCTGTTCCAATAGTTTCTCCTTTTGCAATGTTAATAATATCATATTCTTTATTTACCACTAAATCCAATAATTCCATTATTTATAGAGCAAAAGATCTTCTCTCATTTGATTTGCATGCTAGCTGTTTAAAAGAATATATCATAAAAATCTTTGCCTTTGTTTACATTAATTATTACATATATACAGTAATAACCACATAAAACAGAAGAATTGATTTGTAATTGTGTGCTATTTCACACAATATTTTTCCACTACTTAATAAATCAGTTTTAATTTTTTCTGGTGGAGAAATTCCAAAACTGTCAAAATATAAAATATTTCTAAAATACTGTTTGTTTATGTAACACACCCAGTGTGAACCACAACAGTTAGATGGTTGAAAATTAATTATACCTGATTCATCTTTTCTAATTTTTTTTCGTAACATGTCAGTTGCAAAAACACCTCGAAAATTTAGTGAATTCTTCTCGTTTTCCATTATTTCAGATATTTCTATATTACTTAATCCCTTTGACTCCAGGCTGGCATTGCCAGACTTTTTCCTATCAATTTTATCCCTTGTCCATATGTCTTCGGCTTCTTCGGAGTCTTTTTTTTATTCTTTTTTATACCTTCTCCAAAGGTTTTCTGTGTTAATTTAGTACCTGCATAGCCAGCTGCACCTAATCCAAATGCTTTGGCTACATCTATTGCTGCTGGAATTAAAGCAGGTAAAAATCCTATCTGCGTTGGAGAAAAATTGATATCACAATATTTTTTCTTCTCTTTTTTACATTTTTTAATTTCATCAATCTGTTTTTCTCTTAATTTAATAGTTTTATTAGGTCTTTCCGTTAAATCGAATCTTATATTACAATCTATTCTTTTTTCTTTACAACTTTGGAGTTTCTGTATTTGATTAGGCGATAAATACAGTGGAACCTCTTTAATCCGAACAATTAAATGTAAAGGGTCGTTCGAATTAGCGAATTGTTCGGATTATTGGATAGGCGTAAACGAAGTGTTGGTTTTTATCTATTTACTTGTACATAGTCTATTTTTAATACAACGTAAAAGAACCATGTATATAAACATTTTTCTACATCAGGATTTGCACTAATTTTTAAAGTTTTTCCGGGGCCTTTGTTCATCGTTGTTACATATTGTATAATATTTTGTTTATTATTTTTTAAATATCACTCACTGTTGCTTTACCCACTCCTATTCTAAAGCAATATTGGAGTAACAATTTTTTTCAAAATCTCAATTTTGTCCTTCAACTTTCTTTTTGATATCTTACACGAATCAAAATATCTACACGCTGCAATAAGCAGAATACGCCTACGTATTGTGATGAGACAAGACGCTAAACAAGTCTGTACAAGCAACGTTCGGATTATGGAGGTAGCGTTCGGATTATTGGATGTTCGAATTAAAGTATGTTCGGATTAAAGAGGTTACACTATATACTCTATAATCATTCATCGTTTTTGACTCTGGATTAGCTCTTTGGCTCTGCCAACTCGTGAACCTTTAGTGAACTTTGCCAGTCATTTATTTAATTAAAAACTCTCTACTTCATTTCCAAGTAAATCTTTTCATCTATAATATTCATATTTGCAATTCTTTGTGATTCAACTACCTACAGCATATACAGCTTGATTGAAGCAAGTAGGTTGGCGACGCGTGCCTCGGATGTATTCGAGACGGCCGGCCTTGTCTCGCATTGGGAAGCGAAACGATGAGCGCATATTTAATAATTTTATTTTAACTAGGATTTCAATAATTCATGTAAAATATTGTTCTAATTGCCGCAATATATGTGCATAACGCTATTATTATTGTTTGTGATAATAATGTAGCTAAAAAACAACTCTAAAAACTGCATGCTTCGAACTGAAGGCGTGAGCTGATACACGCTAGAACCCCCTCTATTCCTACACGACTTCGTCCGAATTTACTTATATCCACCTAGTTTGAAAATTCAACCTGTATGTAATAATTAATATTTTGATAATCTCTTAATGTTCAATTAACTTCTAGTTCAGAAGATTTTGTTTTACTAAATAAATGTTCATCATTTTCTTTCGTTACATCAAAAGCAACAACTAAATAGAGGTTACAAAAATTTTTGTAACTAACAGACGTGCCTTTGTCCAAATCTTTTTTATAATTACATGAAAGGAATGCAGCATACAAACGTTGTAAATCCTCATTATTAACCTGATATCCATATGTAGGATGTTGGGTGCCATTGATTTTAATATTTATTCTTTCCAAATTCATATTATCGAAAAGCATCATTGTCTTGGTAAATTTATCGTTTCGTTCAGCTCTAGAAAAAACTATGAAGATATTTTATTTTGATTATTTACTACGCGCCAGTTTCCACTTCCAGAAGACCACAAATTACTACGGTAACAGTTAAGTGCATTCCAACCAGAAAGAAAATTAGACTTACTAACTAATAATGAAGATAATATTTTTTCAGTTTCTAGTGAGGGTTTTGCTATTGGTATCCACAAACTAATATCAGATATTTCATAATCGTAGTTATCGTCGACTTTTGTTGATTCATCAATTACAGGCATTTCATTAATACGCCATAAATTGTCTATAACATTTTCCATTTCCATTTATTTACTATAAAAAACCTTTTAAGAAACGTTAGTAAGATTCGATCTTCGCACCTCAGCTGGCTTCACCAGATTTTTAATAATTTCCTTTGATTTTTTATTTAATCGACTTTCCTTTTTTAATCCGTCGCCTCGTAAATGATCATTCAACGATTTTTCTTTCATTTTGTTTATAATATGATTTATAATTTCCTCTTTATATGTAGAAAACGGCGGTAATTTTACATATGTAGACGCTATGTTTTTAAGACCTGAAGTTACACCTTGAATGATATCATCTTTATTATTTTTCCAAAAAGGTTTCAGTATATTGCGATATAAAAAACCTAATGCTGGTATAGTAAATTTTTTTATAGATTGAAAAATATTTCTGCCTCTAATTGATCTGCGATATTTAAGACCAAACCCATATTGTTTTGGAAATAATTGTATTCTATGAACAAGAAGTATCATTTATTTTATAAAAGTGAGAAATTTTATTTGATTCCTAATTGTATTTTCACCAATTTTATTTTGTTTAGCAAACTCTTTTAAGGTAATATTTTTAGAAGTAGGGTCTCCTCTTTGAGCTAAAAAATTTAGTGCTAATTGTCTTGATCGCATATTATTTAAATTCTTAACTGATGGAATACTAGACTCTGTTAATGTGTAATCTTTTTTAATTATTATCTTTTGTTTAGCTGATTGGCTTCGCCCTGGGCTGACTTTGTCAGATTGTTCCCTTTTGGTATTGTGAGTCATTTATTATGAAATAATATCTTATAATGAAGAGTAAAGAATGTCAGATACTAGCTGATCATGAACAAACTTCACCGAAGGTTACCGACTTGGTACAGCCAAAGAGTGAGTCGTTATTAAGAAAATGTTCTATTTGTAGGATGTTATCAATTAAGATGGCAATAATTATACCACGTATAGAGGACATCAAAATATTGCAATTTTACCTAATTTATCTACAGTGAATTTTTTAAAAGTGTGGCCATAGGGATTTACATGCTAAAAATTTGATCTCATGTTAATGTATGTTATAGGACAAATTAACACGTTCTCCTTAATCTTATTTTACTAAGGCTGGGTTTCTCAGTCCTAGTTTAACTTTAAACTCATGTTTATATCCATAGGAACAATTGTTTTTATAATTGCTACCATGGGAATAAACAGGAGTTTAAAGTTAAACTAGGACTGAGAAACCCAGCCTAAGTTGAAGAAAATAGACACAAATTACACTGCGTGACAAGATTTCCGTAACATTAAAAATAATCGCTATTACTGCTTCTACATATAGAGACAAGATACCTAAAAGCAGCAATATTGGCCTATCACGTCTAGTTTTTATGTTATTGGCGTTTTTATTTCAATCTACTTCATTTCTTTGTCAGTACCAAAATAATCTATTTCGTACCATTTACATTTTCTCTATTATCAAGATTGCTGTAAAAGGCATTGATAGTGTCATTTAGGTGTCATCTTGATATTGTGTCAGTGAAAGAACTGTTTTTTATTGATTAAATATGGATACAAGTCCGTCGTTCGTGTATAAATTCACCAAATAAATTTTGTTTTTTGTGGGCAATCACATTCTGAAGTTTCAAGGTAGAAATGTTACCGAAAAGCTAAAGCAAGCCTATGTGCTTTATTTTGGTCGTCCTTAATTGCAAGAAAAAAATTATATACCGAAATTGTTTTGCATTTCATGCTATGAAAACTTATTTGATTAAATGGTACAATGAAGTCGATGCCGTTTGTTGTACCAATGGTTTCGCGTGAACAAATAAATAATTATGATGAATGCTTTTTTTGCTTAACTAAAATCAAAGGATTCTCGAAAAAATTAAACGGATAAACATTACTTAGTAAAAGATTGGCTAGGAAGATCAGAATTTGTGCCTGGAAAATATAATAAAATGTTCACCACTGATAGATCCACGAAATGTTATTCTTCCTCCATTACATATAAAGTTGGGTTTAATAAAAAATTTCGTTAAAGCCGTGGACAAAAATGGAGAAGGATTTTTATATTGAAATGTATATTTTCGAAATTAAGTGACGCCAAAATGAAAGAAGGCATTTGTTGGACCACAAACATGACAAACTTATGAAAGACCTGCTTGGAAGTCATTAAAAGCTGTTATAACAGGGTTTTGGAAATCACTGAGATATAAACGTTGAAAGTCTTAGTTGCAAAACTTTTAAAAGCTTATCACAATCTCAGGTACAGAATGTCGCTGAAAATTCACTTTCTGCATTCACATTTTTGATTTTCCCCCAAATCTTGGTATTGTTAGTGATGAACAAGGTGAACGTTTTCACCAAGATATGAAGAGGATCGAAGAACGTTATCAAGGTCGATGGGGATCCAGCAATGTTGGGGGATTAGTGTTGATTTTTAATGCGAGAAGACTCTACGCCTCATAAACGCAAAAGTTAGTTTACACATACGTATGTGGAATACCAAGATTGTTAAGAGCATAATTTTATTTTAGAAGAACACAATTTATGTTTTCAAATAGTTTTTTAAGAGAATCTGTATAGTTTTCTGTCAAAAAAAATTATAATTGCTAATTAATTGTTAATTGTTTCTTATTATTCCTCTCAACTATAACACGGAAACGGTACGTGTTATAAAATTTTTGTTGTTACCTTCTTGAATCGAGTTGCAAACAACGAAAGAAATAGCTATTTTTATTAATGTTACTTAAAAAAAGTAAAAATTTGTCACGTAGTGTTATTGAACGAATGTAATCCATGTAGACTGACGTTATTAATAAATAATTTGTCACTGTGATTACTGATAAACCAATTATTGCAACATTAATTTATTACCACTTGTAAAAACTACTTCTTCATACCATTGAAAAATTAGTGGAACTTGTTATAATATATACAGGGTGATTCATAACATGTGCGAAAAATTT
Organism: Dorcus hopei; assembly: GCA_033060865.1. NCBI lineage: Eukaryota > Metazoa > Arthropoda > Insecta > Coleoptera > Lucanidae > Dorcus > Dorcus hopei. Next base: position 25,938,754 of record CM065425.1, read on the forward strand.
TAAGGGCTTATTCTCCGAGTAATAGACGTCAAAAAGTTCATATGAACATATGTACAGGGTGTAATATTTAACCGGGTCTATTCAATAACGCTGTTCCTATTGAATATATGGAAAAATGTTTTATACAAAACTATCATCTTTTCAAGGTTCGCATAATTTAAAATCATTTTGAAATATACAGGGTGTCTCAATTTGGCTGTACGATGTGTAACTTCGTTATTTTAAAGGGAACATCCTATATTTTATAATGAATTTAAGTTTATCAGATTATTCTAGGATAAGTTTAATAAGGGTTCCCTGCACCTAAGTCCTATGGTTTTTAAGATATTAGGCTTTATTTATGATTTTCGGAAAATTCAAATGTAATTTTTATAATTAATATTCCATTAACGAATAAAGTTAGAAAGCAGATACTGTAGTATTGTTACAAGCTAAGTTGAAGGTATCTACAGCAGTTACAAAATTTACTTTTCATTAAACAGGGATCCAGTAAAGCTATTTCCATTTTGACAGCAATTGAAGAGCAACAACTTTTTTTTTTTAAATGGAACGGCATTATTTTTATGTCGTCGTTAGATGCCTCATAAAGTTATCTTTCAATTGGCTATACACTTCCCTATACCAATTACTGACGGTTGAGCAGATATTTAATACTATTTCATAATTCCTGCATTTTAACGTGTCAATTAAAATTACAAGATATCTTAGAATTATTTTGTTGTTCCTTCAGTTTTCAAAGGTTTTGTAATATTAAAATATGATTAATAAATAGGTACTTGGTCGTAATGTGTAGAGCGCACTTTCTTATTTGACATAAAACAAAAGTTAAACTTTAGTACAAGAAGTCTTAGGGCCAATTGAATGAAACGTAGTTAACCACACGATCAAGTTAATCGTGTGATTAAGCAATATCATTTCAGAAAACTTAACAATCAGTAAAAATACCAATCAAAATTATTTCCCTCGTTACGGTTTAACCTACCACAAGCCTTAACAATGGAATTAAATAATCATGTATTTAACAATACAACAACAACCAGGACTTAAAAACTTAGTAAATTGACGTTTTACTCAAAACAAGTACATGTTTGAGTAAATACTCACTCCTGATTTTAATTAATATGTTAAAATGCAACCGTCAGTAATTGGTATAGGGAAGTGTATAACTAATTGAAAGATAATTTTATGGAGTATCTAACGACGATAACACCGTTCCATTTAGAAAACAAAAATTATTGCCCTTCATTTGTTGTCGAAATGGAAATATTTTTACTGGATCCCTGTTTAAAGAAAAGTAATTTTGTTACTGCGGTAGATACCTTCCACTTAGCTTGTAAGTGTACCACAATATCTGCATTCTAACTTTCTTCGTTAATGACATATTAATTATATTATATCAAAATGCGCAGCGGATTGCGCATTATAATTTTTACGTTTCACCGTCGTTCGACAGCTTCGTCAGTGAAACGTAAAGTGTTATAGTGCGCGATTTAGTGTCCGCTTAAAAGATTTTGTGATACAAATTTCATCGGACAAGAACCAACTGTAAATATAAAAGTTACATCTGTATTTTCGGAAAACCGTAAACAAAGCCTAATATCTTAAAAACCATAGGACTTAGGTGGAGGAACCTTTATCAAACTTACGAACTTAATATAAAATTTCATATGTAAAATAATTGAAATTCAAGGATGAATATGTCTTAGGCAAAATTGAATATTCTTCATCTGTGGCGTAGAACCAGGGTAGTAGGTTATCGTTTTAGTAAGTAACTTTTTTTATTGTCACTTTTTCGAAAAATTTGAAACAAAAACTGAAAAATTCAAATGAAATCATACAAGATATGAACTCCATGGTCGTCAGATTAACCGTTTTCGAGATATTCAAGTCAAAAAATTACATTGCTTGTAGAAATTGTACAAATGTGGTCAATATGTTTGACAAATATGCTGTTTTTTTACATATCAATACATAACTGTTGCATAGTTCTTTCTCAATTTATGTATTAAAAATTTACTCTAGCAATGAAATAACGGGCATACCAAAAATTGTATTCTTTAGTTTCCTCATGAAGGGGTATCTTACCCGTTATTTCATAGTTAGAGTACATTTTTAGTTCATAAATTAAGAAAAAACTATGCAAGAGTTGTGTATTGATATGTAAAATAGCAGCTAACGTTGTCAAGGCATATTTGATTTAAAAAAAAATGAATTTCTGAAGTAGAGAACGGTTAATCTGACGAAGATGGAACTTAGTTCATTTCTTGTATAATTTTATTTGAACTTTTCAGTTTTTATTTCAGATTTTTCGAAAAAGTGACAATAAAATAGTTATTTACTAAAATGATAATCTACTACCCTGAATCTACGCGACTGGTGAAGAATTTTATATTTTGTCTAAAACGTATCCATCCTTGTATTTCAGTTGCCTTACATAATAAATTTTAACCCTCTATCTTAAACCGTTCCAGAGATATTTAAGAAAATGTACTTTCCAAGTTGTCCCTTTAGGAGGTTATATCTCAGAAAGGAAAAATTTTTGGATACAGATTAATTAGGTTTAATCGCAATATTTTGATGTCCTCTATATGTGGTACCTGTAATTATTGCCACCTTAATTGATAACACCCTGTATAAGTAAATGGATAATTATACTGCGTGATTTTTTAAATTTTTTATCAATTCTTGCTGTGGAATTTGGACGGCATGTCGTAGCTTTACCGTAAAACAGCAGAAAGGAGTGCAGTGACGTACTTTTCACTTAAGCTCAGACATGCCGTCCAGATTTCAAGGCAAGAGTTGATAAAAAATTTAAAAAATCACTCGGTATAACTAAATTTAAAGGAGGAAGGGACATCTACAGTTCAGTATAAAGTAAATAATGACTATTTTGAATTTGATCTTGATGAAGAAGAAGAACTTTACTTTTTACGAAAAATGAGTACGGTCTTAATTGCAAAATCGAAGATATTCAGGGAAGCATGCGAGACACTAGTCAAAGAGACTTCAATTGAGTAGTCCAGGAATTCGTCACATTATAGTTTTACATTTTTTCACATTGACATCTGTTTGTTTTGTCTCTAAACTCTAAATCGAAAAGGAATCAACCCAATTTATTAGCTGGTAATGGAATAACTTTGTTATTTTTTTAATACAAACAGGTCGCAATGCTTTAAAATTCAGCACAGCTTTATGAGCCGAAGGCAAATTTTGAATTTTTTTAAAAATACCTTAAAAATAGGCCGAAATGCCTTAACATTTGAACTTTTTTTTTTAATATACCTTAAAAACTGGGCAGAATCCTAAAAATTTACTGTTTTTCCGAAGGTGGATTCTTTTAGCCGAAACCGAATTTTATATTCCTTAAAAACAGGGCAGAATGCTTAAAATGTTGACTTGTTTTAAAAAGGTACCTTAAAAACAGGGGAGACTCCTTAAAATTTTAACTGTTGTACCAAACAGGCCCATATAGTACAAACTTAAAAACAGGTCGAATTGCCTTGACTTTTTTAATATACTTTAAAAACAGGGCAAAGTCTTTAAAAATGTTACTTGTTTAAATATACCTTACCTTAAAAACAGGGCAAAATCCTTGAAATATTTGCTTTTTAAATATACCTTTAAAAACAGGGTAAAAAACCATGAAATGAGTTGTGTGCTGAACAGGCCCATATAGGGTAAGTTCCAGATAATGCTCACGCTGATCAGTGTGATCATGCGATGACTCGTAACATCGTTCCATTTAAAATTCGATGTGAGCGTACCAGTGCAAATGGAACGCCTGCGGATACGTAAATTAAGCATTGACGTTTGACATAACCTTATAAAACTTATTCATTAAAAATAAACGTTACAAGAGAAAGATCTCTTGCAGTGATGTTGATTCGGCGACAAAGAGAAGACATTTCAGACAGTGAAACGTCTTCTGATGGAGAATGAAAGCATCTATAACACAAACATCAACAAAATTAAGGTTATGTTTTCAAACGCTCACAAAGACCACCTTCGTAACAAGAGCGTTGCAATCACGAATTCTAGCCTCGCACAGGGTACGCGTAGTAACACCCTTCAACGCTAGCGTCGTTAAATGGAACGTCGTCGAAGAACGTTACGAGTGTTGCGAGCATTATATGGAACGTACTCATAGTAGTTCTAAACAATTTTTCTTAATAACTTTTTTTGATCAAACAAGACGTACTATGTTTTCTTTTTTGGAATTTGTTTTCGTAGAAGACCATGGCTTGCAATAAAAAAAGGTTTTAAAATTAAAAAATATCTATTTTAAAATTAAAAAATATCTATTTTAAAATTACAAAATATCTATTTTAAAATTAAAAAATGACGAAATGACATGACAAAAATCACAAGGCCGTTTCACGAAAGTTAGAAGGTGTCACCGCAAAAATGTTAAAAGAGAAAAAGACTCCTGAATTAAATTACTGACTTACCGGATGACAAGTGGCGTTGTCTCTAAATAACGGTTCTCCCGAGCTAGCACAATGGAGAAGGGGGTGGGTATTGTGGGTATTTATTAAGGGCGCCAGGGACTGTGTACCCCCGGTTGCAAGAACTCCACAAAAAGGCTCCCTCCCTAAGCCTAAATGCGTTCGCCTTAGATAAACCAATAATTCTAGGAGATTTTAAATTCACTGGTACGCCCAGCACAGGTTCGACACAATAAAACATTCACTGTGGTACAAAATTTATTGTAACACACCATATAAATAAATCCTAAAATAAGTGAACTGTTATTCGATTACTTAGTCGACGTCAAACATTAAAAGTTAATATGTACCAATAATCAGATCTGATTTTACATAAGTCAAGATAACTCTCTACGATATTGCAATTGACTACTTAAATTATCTATGGTGAACGTAGCGCAACATGTAGTCCGTAATTCTGATTCGCAATTTAATTATTTATGAACAACAACTAAAATCTAAACTGATCGGTCCGTAAACGTCAGATTGAATTACGTTGGAAACCTAACCTTCATTTGACAGCTTGCCCAGTCCGAGGTCAGTGTCGACGTTGCCAACCGAAACGCGATGGTCGGTGATAAGGTACTAAATTAACATAATTCGTATAGAGGTAACGCATTTAGTGATTTTTTTATATCTATCTTTGTCGCACATTCCTCTCATCTAGGGATAAAAAACAGTTGGAAATATTATTTGAAGAGACGTTTGTCAAAGTTACTGTCAGTGGTTAAGAAAATTGAGTTTAAATATCGCATCCCAAACTTTTATCGCATGACATTTAATGATTCCGCCTTTTTCGTAAAGGAAAAATTCTGCACTTCTTAAAATAACAACTTTTTGATTGGTAAATAACTTACCAGACTTAACTAGACATAACCTAATACACTTTTAAATTGAAACCAGTGACATTGCGGTAAACAGAATTCCCTACAACTGTTGTCTTCCTTATTGCACTTGCGACAATTGTATTTGTTATCTTTGTTTCTCAATCCTCTCACGAGAGGAATGGAATTGCGTTACCTGTATGGAGTGTTGATTTAGTACCTTAGTCGGTGGGTAATTGCAACGCCATCTGTTGATCGCGGGTAGCGACGACAATCTGGATCTATCTGCTTTGGCTGGTCAGGTTCTCACGAACGGGTTACGATACACTCACAGGGCCGAAGCGCATCCGGAGAAATAGGCCAAAAGCCTGGTTTAATAGCCGGCGTCAGAAAACTACGCCCAAATAGGAAAAGCCTGAATGTAAAGGGAGAAAGATTCCGTTAGCAGCCATTTTGATACCCTCGCCATTGCACTTTTTTACATTACCTGGGACTGATTCGTTCCCGGGCTTTGAATTGGAGTCAAACTGACCTCCAAATGTGTTCGAAGGTGTTAAGGTGCGTTTTTGTTGGTGCGACCAGTCGCTGCGACTGACTGCAGCGACTAGCCGCGTGACACATCTTTAATGGGATTTACTGTTAACGTTTTCTTTGCTACAGCGAGCCGCTGCGACTTGGAATCGAAACGGCTGCGGCTGCGATTCGACTGCTTCAGTAGCAGTGCAATCGCAGTCGCGAGTGAATTGACGTCAAGTTTTAATACGATATGCCTAAATTTGTAAAATTTTCCGATGGAGAGGATGAAATTCTCGCCTCCAACGTACAAAAGTTTCCTGCTGTGTGGGATGCTGGTAACTGAGACTACAAAAATTTAGATATAAAAGATAATATATGGATAGAAATATCGAAAGATGTGGGGGAAAAGTTAAAAAACACGAAATAAATTCTCTTGTTGTTACAGAAAATAATTTGCAGTTGAGGAATGTAAGGTTAGATGGCGGAATATAAGGGATGCATTTTAGAAACAAAAAGAAGTACAAAGGAAAAACAGGAGATGCAGCAAGAAGTAAAAATAAGTGGCCATTCCACGAACATTTAGCATTTCTAAACAGCGCAAAGTTAATTAATTGTTAGTTAATTAATTAAGGCTGGGTTCCTCAGTCCTAGTTTAACTTTGTTTATTCCCATGGTAGCAATTATAAAAACAATTGTTCCTATG